>CAJQUN010001267.1:0-83564 GCA_907163345.1 Haberlea rhodopensis
CTGCAAGGAACAAGAAATATTATTCTATAGAATCATTCATATTTTTACATAGAAATCTTGATTAATAAAAAGGGATGTTGAATAAAGCATGAATTAGTACCTGAATTCGAGGAACGAAAGAGAATGGAGGAGATTAGCACTATAATTGAAGTGAGCAGAAGAATTTTGGAAGCCATTGATGAAAAAAGTGAGTTTCGACGGTGTTAAAGCGGGAAAATTTATCCTTAATAACTGAAATTGGAGAAACCGTTATCACGTCTTGTAGCAGTTGACAAATGTCGCCATAAATTTTTTAATACGATCTTTTATTATTATTCTTTTTTGTTAATAATTCTAATTTTAGATGTATTTTAAACTGATTTAACATATATTTTTAATTATACAAATTCCAAAAAACTTTTCTATAAAAGTTCTATTATTGAATTTATTTTTATATTGTCACGTCCCACGACTGGACCGAATTACGCCGACATTACTTTCAAATTAAAATTAAAAAACATTGAAAAATTGGCTAAAATAAAGAAAATAATATTAAGAACAAAAATTCAAAAAATAAGGTAGAAAAAAAAAGTTTAAGGAATTAACACGATCCGGAATAGCGTGTAGTACGCGACCAGAGCCAAAAGTTTTAGTTTTTTTATAAAGCACAAGAAACGTTTCAGATCACGTTTCTGTTTTAAATTTTTTTGTTTAAATTACAAAATAAATTTTTTAAGAAAAATTTCGAAGTAAAATTTCTAAATTTTGGAAAAGTAAGTTTTTGGGAGAAACGCGAACGCTAGTGTTACACAATCGCGTATCTTGCAAAATGTTATTGACGAAACGCGAACGAGGTTCGCTTTTATTCTAAAAACCAAGAAGCGCGAACATTCACTATTCTTTTCTTAAGTTTTTTAAAGAGTTGCGAACAAAGTTTCCGATTCTGTTCTTTTTTTTTAAGAATTCTGAAAACTATTCGCGATTCATCTTTTAAAACTTTTTCTAACAACATTATTCTTAAATTATTTTTTATTTATTAAATTTGGCCTAGAGAAATTCTAAAACCAATATTTCATTCCATAGAACAAAATATATCTTTTATAACCATGACTAAAAACGATGAAATTACATAACTTTTCTTGACTAAAGTCGAGCCGGCTCATTGAGTTTTCGAATTATGCTCGAAAATGATTTGATTTGTATCTGGAATTATCAAATTCGAGCCAAACTTGAATATATTCAAATATTTTTTCGATTTAAACTGTAGCCCAAATGTATTTGGTCGATAATTCGCAAGCAGTTCACTATTTTATTGATATAATATAATTATATATAAATAAATATATATCGAGTTTTTTGGAATTTTATTTTTTAGTTATAGTTTGAGTAGCTCACGAACATTTATTTTGATCAACGCTCAAACTCGAGCCTCGATTCAAAGTTGAGCCTCAAATTTTCATAATATTTGGCTCGATTCGGTTTATTTTGCACTCATAGTTTTGACTAAGTAACGATGAAATACAAAAGCGAAAGTCTAGAAACTTAGATAAACAACGGAAAATATAAATAGTGCCACCGGTAGCTTCAAAATCACCCTCGTAACCAGCCCCAAAATTGGGTTTACTCATCTCGATTTTAGCTTCACTCTTATCTAGAGAGATAAGGTAAGGGATGAGTGTCATGAGTAACACTCAATAAATGTTAGGCAATCGAACATGCTATAACATATATTAACATAAAAAAAATTCAAATACATAAATTCGACTTATCATATAAAATTCTCAAAATTATAATTGAAATTTAAAGAGCTCAGTATATCTAAGCTAATGCAGATAAACTCGTAATGTAATCGAAATAATTCTCAAATAAGCATTGAAAATCCACCAATTTACACTTGGCGACTGATATCAGTATCCTAGAATTAATCATTCTAGAGGTATGATCATAACATTGGTTCACCCACCAAACATGAAATATTTTTAGAATAAATTTTACAGAGTTGAGAATTGTATTGTTCTCTTGGTGCATAAGAAATTGGTTAGGGTTCTGAATTTTGGATGAATTATGGAATAACATTTACTTTGGTGGTGGATCTTTTTTTTTTAGAGTGGTAGGGGCTAAATATTTTTCCGCATACTGCGGGACTTAACTCGAGTCTCTCCCAAATGGAGATGAACTTTTATCAATTGGGCTAGGCCCAAGAGCTCTGGTGGTGGAGCTTTTGAGCTGTATTGGTAGTCTGATTTTTATTATTTTTCTAGTTTAAAAAAACCATTTTACTGAATTTTATATCAAAAAATTATAAAAAAATAAATATATTCCGAATCTAATTTCTTTACTCATTTAGAAAATATAGTTTTCATTTTTAGTTTTAAGTGATTAAATATAAGGGGAGATTACGTATGAAAGTTTTAGTATTATAAATAAATAGGTTTAGTTTATCGTGAATTACAAATAAAGCAAATCATTTCAATTTTTTTGAAATATTTTTGAAATATTTTATTTGAAACTATAGCAAATACATAACATCTATGTTTTACAAAATATGATATGTTTCGTACCAATTTCATTCACTACCAAAATTATATAGGTTTCATACCAATTTTATGTATACTTAGTACCGAAATTGTATATGTTTCATACCAACTTTACTTGTAATAAGTTTCGAATATAGTATATGTTTCATACTAACTTCACGTGTAACTAGTACCAAAACTATATAGGTTTCATACCAATTTTATGTAGACTTAGTATCGAAATTGTATAGGTTTCATACCAACTTTACGTGTAATAAGTTTTGAATATAGTATAGGTTTCATACCAACTTCACGTGTAACTAGTACAACAATTGTATATGTTTCATACAAACTTAATGTATAATAAGTACCGAAAAAGAATAGGTTTCATACCATTTTCATGTGTAACTGTACCAAAATTGTATATGTTTCTTATCAATTTCATGTGTAAGTAGTACCAAATTGTAAAGATTCATACCAATTTCATTTGTAATAAGTAACAAAAATAGAATAGGTTTCGTACCAATTTATTCGTAACTAGTACCAAGATTATATGGGTTTATACCAGTTTATGCATAATTGGTACCGAATTGTAAATGTTTCATACAAACTTTACGTGTAATAGGTTTCGAATATGGCATAGGTTTCATATCAACTTCACGTGTAGTTAGTACAAAATTGTATATGTTTCATGCCAACTTCAAGTGTAATAAGTACCAAAATTGTATATGTTTCATACCAACTTCATGTGTAATAAGTACCCGAAAAAGTATAGGTTTCATACTAATTTCATGTGTAACTTGTATCAAAATTTATAGGTTTCATATCAATTTTTGTGTAACTAGTACCAAACTTGTAAACATTTCATACCAATTTCATATGTAATAAGTATCGAAAATAGTATAAGTTTTGTACCAATTTTATTCATAATTAGTACCAAAATTGTATAGGTTTCATACTAATTTTATGTATATTCAGTACCAAAATTGTATAGGTTTCATACCAACTTCACGTGTAATAAGTACCGAATATAGTATATATTTTATACCAATTTCATATGTAACTAGTACCAAAATTGTATTGGTTTCATACAAACTTCATGGGTAACTAGTACCAAAATTATATATATTTCATACCAACTTCAAGTGTAATAAATACCGAAAATAGTATAGGTTTCATACCAATTTCATGTGTAACTTGTACCAAAATTGTATAGATTTTATACCGATTTTATGTGTAACATGTACCAAAATTGTATAGGTTTCGTACCGACTGTAATGATTTCTCAAATTAAAAGTTCAACTTTTAATTTTGAGAAATCATAGTTATTTTAATAAGATAAGGAGTTGGAACGAAATTTTAAGTTGCATTAGGGAGTTTGAATTAAGTTTTACTGATATGGGAACTGATTCCATAATTAAGTTTGACTATGTGGATTTTTTTTGAGTTTTCCCTTAGTTTACGTGAATTACAAATAAAGCAAATCATTTCAAATATTTTTGAAATATTTTATTTGAAACTATAGCAATACATAACATCTATGTTTTACAAAAATTAAACTTAGATATTGCATCATGTTGATGTTATACATCGATTGATCGGTTCAATCCCTCGACTTGTAACTAGTGAGAATAATGATTTTATGTGGATCCGATTTTGAAAAAAATCGATAAAAAGACATACTGTCTCGCTATTCTATGATATTTATTTCCCCGATCAAAAAAAAAAAAAGAATTGTGGCCGATTTTTCCCTTACATTTAAAGTATTTTCCTAGTATCAGGCACATCCACCGGATACATACCGATTCTGTCGCTCCAAACATTAGTTTCATCAGTCTCAGTACTGCCAACACATTTCCATACTGCACTGTTACACTTGAATCCACTACCAAATGCGCACTGCCACACTCTCTCCCCCTTTCTTATCCTCCCTTTAGCTTCCATATAACTTAATTCATACCAAATCGAGGACGAAGAAGTGTTACCAAATCTGTACAAAGTCATCTTCGAAGCCTCGACATCTTCCATCTTCAGCTTCAGCCTCTTCTCAATCGCCAGGATCACAGCTTTCCCCCCAGTATGCATACAGAAATGCTCAAAAGCTTGTCTGAAATTCGGTATATAAAGCCGGCCCTTGTCCAAAATCTTCATTTTCTGCAGAGTTAGAAAAAGAGCATACCGAAACTGTAGAGAAAATGGCAACACCTTAGGCCCCAACATGGCCATGTTTGCCTTCATTGCTTCTCCTGCTACTCTTAATATGTCCCTTGAAATAGATATTCCTGTTTTATTGGCATCATCTTCTTCTTGGTAGACACAGGTGTAAGATTTATCATCTCTAGCTATATTTGTTCGAACTACGTGTTGTAACATATATTTCGCTTTCTTTCTGTCTTGGCATCTACTAGACATTAATATAGCGGCCGCCCCCCATTCTGAACAAGCAATTGGAAAGCAGCATGGAACGGTTCGAACCCGTGTACCAGTTCATGCTCATGAACTCGGTGCTCAGAATAAGGGCCAACGAGTTCCTGTGAACCCTTAAAAGATCTCTAGCTAGACCTATAGATATGATCCCAGCACTGCATCCCATTCCGGAAAGATTAAAAGCTCATGATATTGCTTCTCATTTTGAACTTGTTTACCACCATTGCTGTAAGTGAAGGTGTTGCAGAAAACATGCAAGAATTTATGATCAAAATGTCAATTGCTCTCGGGCGAATGCTACTTTTCTCCAAGAGTTCTTTTACAAGAGAAAAGATCACTGTTCTTGCTTCATCTTTGTTGAATGAAAGGGACTTGGTGATGGGAACTCGAAACAAGGAAGGAGCGATGGATGTTTCGTCGCTGAAACCTGATTTCCCAGAACCTTGATTTGGAATGCCACACTATCATCATGGAATTGGTCGTCCAGCTCGATATACTCGGCATATAATGACATAGGTACACGACAAGAATAGGGGGGCTTGTAGCACGTGAAATCGAGGCAAATATATCGTGTTTTTCTTCCTGTAGATGTGATATAATAAGGCCAGAACGAAGATTGAGCCGACTCCAGCCCATATATGGTTATTGTTAACAGTAAGATCACAAAGAGAAGTGTTTGGCGAAGATAATGCCATTTGAAAAATAGGTTTTGAATTGTGCTTATGAGTTATATTGTTTGGAGATCAGAGTTCTTTGGTAGACGTGTAAATGGAGGAACAAGCACTCATTTTGTGCTTGTTTCAAGGGGATATTTTGCACGGAAGGGGAATTCTGTTGTGAAGTCATGTTCGGCATTCATCTCCTGTGATATACTATTTTTTTATCTCACAACTAAACAACACTTTGCACGAAGCTCTCTCTATGTGCGGATATAGAAAGTGATCAACTAAACAACCCTTATGTAATAAAATTATAAGGATCGAGTATTTAACATTAACGATGAAGCTAAAATATTTATAATTGTATAATCAGTTTAAATTCAGATTATACAAATTATGAAAAACCTCCGAAAGATGGTTTGGTTACTCAGCATATTCATGAAAGCAAGATGAATGTTCTTTTCAAGTTAAATCAAGTGATAGAATGACTATAAAGACGCTTACCGCTTCAAAATAGGTTCTCATGATGTTGTTTCGAAAAAAAATATAGGAGGTTATATATATTTTTTTGGAGAAACTAGAAATGACATGCTAAAAATATAGTTGAACCAAGAGTTGAACTCTTATTTTTTTCTTCTTAAAACGATATTGTCCTGTATTGTTCTTATAGATATTCAACATTACGATTTGATGTATTAGCAGTACTAACTTCAAAATTTGATGAACCAACAAAAGGTCTTCAAAATTTAATTCAAGGTTTTGAACTATCTCGGTTTAGGTAAGATTCAAATCTCAAACCAACCTATGGCTTTACATAAGTCAAAATCAATATATCAAGCCAATCAATGACTCTACTTATAGTGTTTTTTTTTTTAATAAAAATTTTGGGGAGGGGGAGTAGTCGTACCCAAGACCTCTTATATTGGGAAATAGATGACAATCATTGGGGCAAAGCCTTATTGTCAAAACAAATGTTATGGTGACTCTACTTATAGTGTCAAGTGCCAAGTTCCCTTACATATAATCCCAATTTGTGATAAACACATAAAGCCAACTATTTTTATTTTTTTAGTGATCATTTTGGCAATGAATATGGTTACCCAAACCAATGAATTTTTGCGTGGCGTGCCGGATATAAAACGTACAAAAATGTGAAATCTAAACTAAATCAAAGCAATGCGAGTCCTCGATTTGACTATTTGTTCTAGTCTCCTCGATTTGGATGCTATTTAAGAGTAATCTAACTAATGTAATGAAAGAACAAGGAAAAAAATTCTTCAATGACATAAATAAAAGATTAAATCACTGAGGATTAAATTAAAAATTTTACAAAGAAAAAAGTTGGATTAAATCTGAAAGCTGAAGGATTCAGCTAGTTGTTGGAAAATAGATCTGGAAATGTTGAACTAGACTAGGAATCTGCAGAAATATTAACGAAAATAGGTGCAGGGATTTAACTACAAATTCTACTACATTATGCTTGACAGCATTGACGAGAGATTACTTATTTTTTATCGGACAAATAAAAAGAGAGTACCAGAAGTACTCTTAAAATTATAAAAAGGAACACAAAGAGAGACACCCTAAACTAAAGTGCTAATAAACAAATTATTGGTTCCCCTTAAACAATCCGAGAATACATATGAAAAATTGACATTACTTCTACTTTTGATCCAGAACCAAGATCTATATTTAATTAAATCTAAAAAATTAACTTCCAGATCCCGTGGCCCTCTGAATAATCCTATGTTCATATCTAATCATATTGTTCAAATTATTGCTTTCCAGATTTTTCCAGATTGTTATCCATCCCTTCCATCCTTGAGCTTATTGATTGTGTCGAGAGAGTTGAAGAGTGGCAGCAGTGGTTTCTTCCCACTTGTTGCATGTTCACGTAGTGGGGTAGTGGTTGAGTTATCATTTCAAGAACAAGTCAACATTCCACTCTTTATTATTTGAGCCATAAAAAATCTTTCTTGTAATAAAAAAACCCAAATCAACTTAAACTAACCAGACCCCCTCAAAAATATTTCCTGCATGGACTGCCAATTTTTATTTTTACGGGCCAACTATAACATTTTGAACTAGCTGGAAATCTTTTCACCTCGATTATAAAATGGCTGCTATCATAAAACTTTGTCCCAGAGTTAAGTCAACCTGATATGTGTATTGAGTAAATTCTGTAGAAAAAAATATAAATTAAGATTATACTATACATTACACATTTGAATATGACAATCGGTTGCAAGTTACAACATTACTTAGCTATCAGCTAGCTACTCCTGTTACACTTCCACGACAAATTGTACATGTGTCTACAGCCAAAAAGCTATCTTATACTCTACAGACTACAATATACAAAGCCATCAGTTCTCATCATCGGAGTCGAAGGATTGTCTCCTTCTCAAAGATTCAATAACATCAAAACGCCCGTCTTTAGTAGAAGCAGCTTCCCCAGTGTGAGACTTAAGTTTAGGTATGTTCATCATACTCAGAGGTGTCGATACACCCTGATTTACTTCTCTTAATACAGACCGAACGGTGGCTGCTGCGATTGCATCTGCCCCAGCCGAAGCCACTTTGGGATTGGAGTGAAGTAACTTGCTCTTTAGAGCACTTGAACTTGGCTCCTTTGAAAAAACTGTTGAACGATGAGTGTCTGATTCCTGAAAGGTCGCTACTTGCCTCGGAAGCTGTGGACTTACTCTTCATGGATTCGTATTTTTGCATGTCGTAGATGAGTTCTTTTTGAAGCTGCCGATCAGCAACTAAGATATCATCAATTTCATTCTTGTAATCTTTGAGAAGGATCCTTAGGCATTCCATAAGGGAACCGGTGAGAGGGCTGTTTTTACTCTCTAGCAGTCGTTTTAACTCGATAAATATGGGGATTGTATTCTGGATAAGGCCTTTTCGGACTGCTTGAGTTATGGCTCGTCCTTTGGCAGCAGATGAGGATGATACTCCACTTTCTACAACTTCTTCTTCAATGTCGGCTGCCTCTGACGAAGATGATCCACGGTTGTGTTGTATCCGAATCTCTTTGCTGGAGAGAATGAGGAAGGCATCCTGTTTCATCAGCATTTTAGAGCAAATTACTACAGAAATCGACTAGCTCGACATGGATAACTAGACAAAATTAATGTATTTGCATGGCTTCACTCAAAACATTGGACCGCAAAAATTCAAAACATTTAGTTACATCGCAGAAACCAGATTGTCCCGGCAAGAAAAAGAACAGTCAAGTTACCTGTAGGACTGCCAGCCCAGTACTATCGTCGAGAGAGAGCAGAGTATCGGTTGCGGAAGCCAGAATCTCGGCACATATTTTAGCAAATGTGGCCAGAAGATGTTCTGGAGCCATTTGTTTCAACAGAGTGACGTAGATGTGCATTCTCCGAGACCTTGATTTCTCATCATTTCCCCTGAAAAAATTCATTGAAATTCAATATAAGATCTTTGATATCATAGAAGTTCTTGTCAGTGAATAAAAACATGCCCACCTGAGTGTAAATAGACGGTTTTCATTTCGTGAACTGTTGGAATTTGTACGTCCGGTGTGGGCATTGCAGTCATTTAACACAAAAATAGCTTCCACAAAGCTATTATAAGCTAAAAGTGGTGCCTTGGCTGCAAATAGAATACCAAGAAAATGATACACAGATGTTAAGAGTGTCAGATACCAAAATGCGAGGGAGATTTCCAAGATCATTGGAACCTTTTAAGATATTCCCAAGAGGAAATCAGCTTGTTGCCTAATTTTCTCGGAATCATCAACTAAACACAGTAGAAACCGAAGAAAGAGCACTCCTCTCCACTTCACATAGTCCCTCTGCACAAAAGAGACAAAACCTTGTAGCCGATCCTCAGATATGGATGTTGCAGAAATTGAGTAACGATATGATAATTATGTACCTGTAATAATCTTGATAGCAGTATAAATGTTTGCCTTCTTACGAGTTCACATGGATCACGCAGACACTTTGTGATCTTTGGCATATAACTGTTGGCTTTCAAAATTAGATATTAAGACAATAGAATAAGTTCGACGAGAATTGAAACTCACCAGTCAACCAGAGCCGTATATCGCACACAGAAATCTGACATCATTACAACAATATTATTGCGAAGAGCAGCAGAATCACTCGTTTCAAGCTCCTACAAGAATTATGTGTTTAATATGATAAGGTACGAAAATGTATAATCTGTGGCTGATACATAAGGGGATTACAAATGGTCAATATCAAATGGTGCCAGTTTCAGATTGGAAGGCTAACGCTAATTGCAACTATTTTAGCCATAAAACTCATAAGATTGAAGAAACTGAGTCAAAGATATCCATGCAAATTTTAATTTAGACCAGCATCAAAAAATTCAACAAGTAATTTGTGCACAAGCCCATTTTATTTTGCTGCAAGTGGTTATGATATAACTTCTTAAAACAAGGACACATGAATGTAAAGCGTACCTGAACAAAAAGAGGCAGATAGTGTTTCGCAAGTTTACCATCAGCAAGGCAAAGTTTGCCCATGGTTAACCAAGCTTGAATGAACAAGGAAGGGGCACGATGCTTTACAGGAACTGCTGATCCAGGTAATTTGCTTGATTTTGAATCAGAGATCCCTGAAGCAACTATGGTGTGTATAACTGGAACCATACTTTTAAAATTGGCTGAAGGGCAGACAATACCCAAGGACCCAATAGTGTACATGGCGATGGTTGCTTGTGTTAATAATTTGGATTCATATGCAGCTGTTCTTGATCCTATCTGACTTACACCAGTATGTGGTGTAAGAAAAACGTTCTCTTCAGTAGCATCAGAAATTTTGGACATGTAAGAATCTAGAACTTTGGAAGCTTTAGGGAGAAGCTGGTTAGCCCATCTTGTCACAAGCAAATCTGCTTCCTCGGTATTTAAAGCCTTCCGTTTGCACAGGGTTCTGAGAGCTTTTACATGAGCATTAACCTGGTGCAAGTACAAGAAATCATTCTAAATTCACAAAGCAAGAATTAAAGATTAATGAAATTTGAGTATAGTGTCTAAAGCAAGTTAGACCTTGAGATGGATGTTAATTCAAATTCCAGAGGATATGAGAAATCTTGAGTTTTTTAGTATCACAATCATAGCTGAAAGCTATGGACAGTTTTGAGGCTCTTTGAATGGGTGG
Organism: Haberlea rhodopensis; assembly: GCA_907163345.1. Lineage (NCBI taxonomy): Eukaryota > Viridiplantae > Streptophyta > Magnoliopsida > Lamiales > Gesneriaceae > Haberlea > Haberlea rhodopensis. The sequence goes on from CAJQUN010001267.1 coordinate 10,750, forward strand.
TCCAAATGTAGTTAAGCAACAATGCCATGATAGCTACATCAAACCAATTCTTACAGAAAATAGCATGGGAACTTCCATTAGAGGTTGCCACGAAATTATAAATTTAATCGATATTTACACACTTGGAAGTGACCAATACAAGAGCTACAGTAATGGCATGATTTAAGGGAAAAATAGCTTTAACATTAGGCCAAAATCATTGCGCATATATGTGAGCATTTGGTTATTAATAAGATCACTATGTTGCATACCTCAGTTGAGTGCATATTGAACCCCTCAAGTCGTTTGAGAAAGTTATGAGCTAGATCTGCCGCTGGTTCAGGAGGTAACTCAACAGAAACATTAGAAATTGTCTGTAAGAGAAAGACACGGTCTCCAATCCAAGCAACAGAATTAGATTCAATGTCAAGCATTACTTCATCTGGATCTCCTCGTTCAAGAGAGCTTTTCAATTCGCCAACTGGTTTATACTTGTCAAGATGCTGAAAATGATGGTGGAGGAACTCCCAGTCAACCGATTTTGAAAGATATGCAGACACTTCAGACAACAAAAACCAAGAACCGGGGGGTGCTGTCCACTTCTCGATTGGCATGGAACGATTCAACCACTGGGTTTCAGATCCATTGATAATATTTTTGAGTGCAATACAAATGCTCGGCCTGAGTTTTTTCTTTTTACCCAAGCTTGAGCAGATCTTCTTCACCCAAGGTGCCACCTCTCCATCACATATCTCTTTCAACAGTCCTAGAACTCCTTCAGGATATAGCTCTGAGTCCATATCAGAGCTATTTTTCCAGCCATGTGCATCATGAGGAACAGATTCATGACTTGATGAGCATGTCGATCCAGCCTTACCACTCGGTCAAGAACCAATTCCAAAAATAGGTTCTCACATTCTTCTTGAATGCTACTTTCATTGTCATTTATTAACCGTGGAACAGAATGCATCCACTGCTTGATAACAATGCAGTTTGAATATCTCCTAAAGGCCTATAAGTCGAAAGGCATGCTATACATTAAGAACAAAAGGACTATGACAATCTTTTACAAGAAAAAAAGAAAAAAAGGAGAAACAGAAAGTATCATATCATTATGAAAAAAGAGACAAAATTAGCAGCATATACAATAAGTTCAGTAAAACATCAAGAAAAAGAAAGAAACTTAACAGAGAATGAGAAAGGAAGAAATAAAAACATGCCTAGGGAGACACATCCCCACACCCATGAATGCACCCATTAATACACATGTTACTCAAGCCATGCAGAGGAAGCTACAAGAAAATGTCTCAAGGCTCTATTAGTTAAATAATGTTATAAATATAAAATTATACTCAGACTCAAAGTCATATTTGTTTCATACATGTTTTTCTCAAATTACATAATCTTAAACTCCAATTTAACCTAACAAAAAAGGATAAGAGCTCGAAGCAAAGTTACTAACCTCAGAAATAGCTGAGATAGCCACTTTCCTAATGCTAACAAGTGGATCAGAACAAGCCATGCCTATCGTATTTAGCAGCTCTTCATCGGGTTCACCTCCTACAAGTGCTTCCAATTTGGATATCAGTAAAAGAGAAGCCTTTCGAACTGCTGCCTTCTCATCCGTGCAGCGTCTTTTCAAAATATCATTCATTGCATTGATTCCCTTGTTTCCGAAACCCATCACTTCTTTAAACGCTTCTCTGCTCTTATCATTCCCTGACAAAGGCATCACTAACTGAGCAAAATTATTTAAAGCTCTAGCTCTAATACCAGCTGTAATATCGGAGCATCGCTGAACCAATGCTTCTAATAACCTCAAACCCCAAGCATTCTCAATTCCGTTAACCATACCAAATCCCATGGAGCCACTAAGTGACATTAATAAAACAGGAATTATATCCACTGCCAAAAGCCTAAAATGGCCCTTCCCTTGGCTCATCTTAACCACATAATCAGCAAACCCAACTTGATTCTCGAAATCCAAAACCTTAACAATCTCTATTATGGATTCCACCGCCAAAGCCCTTGACTCGGCCCTTTCTGGAGCCTTCTGCACCAAATACTTCGGCAAGTTCACAACAGCCTTTCTTATATCACTCGAAGATTCCCCCATCCCCACCATCCTATTCACCACAAACCCCAAAGCAAAGCTCCGAATCTGGGATTTAGGCAACAAAATCAACGGACTCAACCCTCCCAATACCTCTGCTGCAGTATGAGCCTGATTCCCATGCACAGGTTCCAACACTTCACCCAAAATACGAGAACACACCCCGCTTAAACTCCCAAAACTTTCCAGTTGCCCAGAAAATTCAACAGCCATAGTTAGAATCTCGCAAACAGTCTGAACCAAAGCTTTCAAACATTCCGGAAACCGATCCAAATGAGCCAAGCCCAGTACCATTTCCAACTTATCAAGAACAAAAAATAAATCTTTAACATTATAACCCCTCTCGTCACCCTCATTCTCACAACCCATATCCCTGTCTTCCACTCTGCTCTTATCCAGCCTAACGTTTCTCCTGCCCTTCTTTTTCGCACCTGGGTTTCGAAACAAAGACCCTTCACTTGAAACCAAAGCTGAGTTTTTAAACGCCAAGCGAATTGCACGAAGGAGGCTGAGAAAAGCCATGGGAGTAAACAGGGTGAAAACAGGAGAATTAGGAGCTAAAAGAAGAGAAACGTAAACTTTAGAAGCCAAAACGGAAATACTTGGAGTAACCCCAGAATCCATAGCGGAAGAAACGGCATTGGTGAGTGATGTAAGACCAAGATTTCTTGAAGAAAGTTCGGAGTAAAGATTTTCAAGATCGATCGGGTCGTTGGTTCCAAGAGCGTAATCTAGTAAGGTTTCCAAATCTTTGAGAAAAGACTGCGAAACGGGCAATGGGTTTTCCAGATCCAAAAGAATCCTGCGGATCATTTCATCCATCGTTGAGTTTGGATGAAGCTCTGGTTCTGTGCGTGAGTGTGGTATGTTTAATTTTGGTGCGCTTCCCGCTTTAGACCGAGGGTTGCGAAAACGACATAGTTTGGAAAGTAGTCAAGTACTCATTTCCACAAAAAAAAAAGATACGAAGAAATTAGATATATATTTTTAAAATATTAAATAAATATATTGTTATAAAAAATTTAGATTTAATATCAAAATTAAGAGCTTTAGAGATGATTTTTTATATGATTTTTAATGACTAATTACAATAAATATTTTACTACGATAATTTTGTTTACTTTAAAATTTATAGTGTTTTATATAGAAAATAGCCAAAATTGTCCATGTAAATTGATTTTTTGTTTTGTTTTGCTAGTTTATATGGCTTTCAATTCAGATATTGCTGACATAACATCAGGTTAAATTGTCAAATTCGGATATTGTTAACATAACATCAGATATCGTTGATGCATCTGGTACCACATCAGCATTCGAAGTAAATATGATTAAAAGGAAAAAAACAAGACTCATAGGACAAACACCAAAATTGGAGTACTTAAATGACCAAAATAAAAAACTTGGATTTTCTAAGAAGAATTGCGCTTAAAATTTGAATGGTGAATTAAATTTGAGAAATTCTTGCTGTTTCAAATTTTATCAGAAATAAAACTTAAATCCAAATTTACAAGAAGTTAAACCTTGAATTTTGATTTGTAAATTTCCAACTCTTAGAATTCGAAACTTAGGGTATCCTTCTACAGCTGAATTGGGTAAATTTCTTTGTTTTATAATATCTTTGGATACTTTTAATTTACAGTTTAATAATAAATGTGAGAAATGATAAAACCAATCATCTTGATCTTGAATGTTATTGAGTATTGCATACGGAGTCTCGGGCCATGAACTTTAACATTGTTGTGTATCTGGGTCAATGTCTCGAATGCCCTTGCTCAAAGTCCTGGTAATGCCTGTAAATTTTCGTTTAGGCTTCAATTGAGGACTCCCTTATGGCTATACTAGATGGTCTCGATCGCATTCTGAGTCTAGAATTTCTTTACTAATTGAACATCTTATATATCACGTAGACTTAAGCCAAAAGAAGCCGAATGAGCTGGGAAAAAATAATCAAATCCTTGAGAAAATGCTGACTGCAAGATTTACAGATCCGAAACCCATGTCCGTGTGCTGACATGTACCTAGATGCTGCAACCTCAAAAGTTCTGTTTTTAAAGACCACAGGAACCAACATAAAGGTGGCAAGAGGCGTGGTATGGATAGGAGCAAAGAGAAGGCCAAGGCCACATATCCAGACGAGTGCCAGTGGCCGGAAGCAGCACATATTCAATTTGGAGGCATGGATCCGTACAACCCCTCAAGATTCGTGCCAATTACAGTCGATCAGCCGGCTTACTGTCGACCATGAATCCATGCAACATTCTGCGGTAGAAACCGTGCTTGCATCCAACCCGAAACACATAAGCTCACAGACGCAAACCCCTTGTGTTGCAAAACTGCACGAGTACGAACATGACCACACACCAGTATGCTATATGGTTATTAGAAAATGAAAATTTAGGGAATATTAAATTACTGGATCCGTTGATTCAAACTTGAAGAAAGATACATTGGATTCATTGATTACCCAAGCATCAGAAAATAGCAAAATGATCCATTGATTCTAAACGGAAGAAGCTAAGACCAGAATGTCAGAATTCAAGAATACATCACATTCAATCTACTAGAACCACCAAGAAATGTTAGCATTTAGCTGTAACAAACGTTTGGCGGCAGTGTCACCTTCATCAGGGTGAAAAGAATAAAAATTTAATCGTACTAAAAAAATAAGAAATTCCAAAGTAAGTCTAGCTTGGATAAAAAGATAAGTTTATAATGATAGAATTTGAGGAAAATAGCTTGATTTAAGTGACAAAAAAAAAGAAAAAAAAAAGAAGAAAAAAACTATAATTCCGTGCATTTCCATCTGCGATCAGAACAGGAGAAAAATAAAAAGAAGGCATTGCCATTACATGTTACAGAAAAGGAAGGTGTAATACATTTTTAAATTCTTGAAAAATGGCAACTTTCCTTTGACAACGTCCACAGACTACCTCAAAAATGTATCAAATGAGCTGCACGACAGCAGCAATTCTTAGCACCCCGTTTTGGAGGAGATCACCTAGCTCGTCAAATAACAAAGCTGTTCGCCAACCCCATCCTTTTGGAGCCTTTGGTAGAAGTGTTCCTGTTTGTTTGTAGCTCCCAAACACCATCACTTCTCTCTTCGATGGGCATATCAGCTAACAAAGCATTCACCGAAACACAATGTTCAAGGCACATTATAGCTACTTGACGAATCAAGCAACGTTCTTGCAAAAAACTAATTTGTATAGTTATTTCACCTGATATCTAGCAGTAACCTTTTCTCGATAATCCACATACATATGGACCTAAAATCACAGAAGGCAGAGAAATTAGCATGTATTGAATTGTATTGAACAATCAACCTCGTCTGTAAAGGTATTGTTTTCGACAAAGAAGTGAAAAGGTCAATTTTTCTATATCTTCAGAATCTGACTAATTGTGGTGATGCTTGGACTGTTGGACAAGGTAATGAGAAAATGTAAAATCCTCCCATAAAGTGGGTTATCAAATATTTAAAAAAACAGATAAAAGAAACTTGGAAAGAATTTATTTGGACAAAAATGAGTTCATAAAATTAGCTGGAACCAGCTTATTCGAAGATGGTTAAGTTGCATTAGGCCTCCCAAATGACATTCAAAAATTGAGCTGTCCAAAACCTAGTATAGTGTGGATTGGGATGCCGAAGTGCAACACAAAATCAATTTCAAAAGGAAACTTGAAAGTTTACCTTTCTAAGTGGATCACTTATCTCAGCCTTCCGCCGATGAAGAAACAGACCTGCGGAAGAGAGGTTAAGGTAAAGTATGCCAATAAAAACAACATTACTATTATAAAGCAAAAGAAAGTCTCATTCACGGTTTAGGAAGGATACCAAGAGTTCGGCGTCCTTGAGGATCTTCATCACTAAAAGCCTGGATGCTAACCTAAGATGCAATCAGAGCTTTTAGTTAGTAAATTCAAATAAGTCAAAGAGAATTTAACAGCAAGATAATCAAAGATAAGAGAAGACAGAATCTATTATACCTTCCACAAAGAACCAGCATAAAATACCTCTGGGGAATGCTTAACCTGACCATCGTTAAGTCTATGTACATCATGAAATTCAACCCTGAAAAACGAGTCAAGGATAATTATCAAGCATAATAAGGTGCTATAGTTATTCCAGTAGCAAACATCAGGTTGTTACTAAATTTATGTTTCCCAGTGTTTGCTATCATGTCATATTGTTTTTAACCCTGAAGTAAATAACTTAAAGTAACATGTAAAAATAAATAATTAAATCAACCAATCAGGCAACCTTCTATTTAAAGCAATTTGGAAATGGAGTCAAATCTACCTAAACAGAGAAACATGAATTTTGAAAGTATGAATCATAATGGATGCCAAAGAGAGGATAGCTTACGCAAACCGGAATGGCGGGAAGTGACTCAAAGGTGTTTTCAGATCTAATGATATAGCACTATTTTCATTCTCCCACTCAATCCCGATTGCATGCTCCTGTGAGCCGACTTCTATGGCTGCATCACTGGTAGTTTGCCCAGGGGTTAAAGATCCAGTGAGTGTGCTTTGAATACCCATTTCATATTCTCTACCCATGGGCACCTCATGCACATTAGTTATATCATTTGACCCCTGACTGAGCCCCACCAAAGCTGTCAATCCATCTCCAGCAAGATCCCCATTGTTGTCAGTTCTATTGTCTGGATCATCATTAGCAGGAAGTTGCTGGCGGCTGCCCATACCAAATGGTACTCGAGAAAAAACATAACGAGTTGGGGGCCAAGCAGCTGCTGGCACAAAAGTAGTTCCACGTCCAATTCCAGCTAGCCCATCAATATGCCCCCTGACATGAACACGTACAGGCCTAAATAGGCCACTTCTTTCCCCTTGAGCAGAGCTAGTGACATAAACGTGCCCAATGTCATTGGATAAAATGTTAGGATCGTGATCTTGTACGTGGTATCCAGTTGCCGTAACTCCACGTGAGTAGCCTGGATGCTGCCTACATGCACATGCTACACTCGTGAGGCAGCAACTTTTGCATGTGTCGGCACCAATTTCCTGCACCTGTTGGCTTAAGAGCATCTACATATGCAAGAAATCCAGAAAGAAAATAAAAGATGAACGCATAATCTATAAAATAAATCAAAAGATGAGCCCAAAGTTCTGGATACAGGAAGTAGAAATAGTGCCTTAACTAATATTAAAGAGAATATCATGAAGTTGCACCAATACAAATGGTGCAATGGATATAGTGGATATCACATCCCTCATCCAATTTAAGAAATTTAGCGGCATCCAGAAGTACGGCCATTTCTCGGATGAGTTCAACCAATGCCCTTATGCTAGATCTAAGGGTCCAAATTTGATTTGGAGATGTGTTTTATGTGGACCCCACATATCAAAATCAGATTTGGACCCTTGGATGTAGGATCACGCTAGGGCCTCATTTCCCCCATTTCTGATCCTTGACTCCATATTAAAAGTAGCAAACAATGTAATCAAGCATTCAGTAACATACCTGCAGCCATAAACCATCATTCACAGCTTTGCAAGGGAAGCCCATTTCTTCAAGATGCTTTCTTACATTTAACAGTGCCTCAAAAGACATATTACAATATAAAAGAGAACCACCTTCAAAAATATTGACGAAAGAATCATAATCTTCTTTGCTCATCCCACAATGCCGTTTAAAGCAAGTTTTAGCCTCTCTTCTACCCACTGTCCTACCACCCCATGCCAGAGGGGGGATGTTACATCTTTCCCATTCGTTAGGCATCAGTACATTACATGAAGGATTCATCGAAAAACAGTGCATTTGATCTCCTGGTGTCCAATTACCGTTCAATTGATAGCATGCATCTTCACCTGATGGCCCTTCCATGGCCAAACCACTAACAGATGATCCACTCATTCCGATTCCAATATGCATATTCAGATATGAACATGAGGCATTAATATCATGGGCACACAATGTGTTATCTGCTGAAGGTTGTTCGACAGTGCAAGGGTATCTTGACTCAAGATTCGATTGGATGCATGCTGTTGGCACTTTTTGTTTACCACTGGCAACATCCGTACGAGAATCCACAACGGAATCCACAAGCTCAACAAGGATATTGTGAGCTACATTGTGTCCCTCAACTTCTTCTTTTAATTTTATAGACACTCGTTCAGATTCCAGCATGTTTATTGGGTTCTCATCCGCCAAAGGTTTCTTGTTTACTTTGGGAGAATCAAATTGTGAACCGGTTACCACCTCACAACTCGAACTTCCCTGATCATGGTGCTCTGTTTTGCAAAGTTTACTTTTTGCAAGAAGAGTGTACCGTGCCAGTTCAAACCTTTCGACATTCCAAAAAATTATTCAGCCTTTGTCTATACAACTTCCACTACAACAAAATATTACAAGCAATTTCATTTCCTCACCGTTTCTCTTCACTAGGCACCCATAATTCATCTGATGCGAGTAAAGCCTGTAATGTCTGTGATGAAAGTTTGGGGAGCACCTGATACAAATAAGAGTTACCACATCTTAAAAATAAAATTATAATAATAATAATAAATAATCTGCCACCACTAAGAAGTTCTAAGAAAATAATTTGTAAGTCCATAACAGTATGCTCTGAGAACGCCCAACCTCTTTTAATTCCTGCGCACCACTTTGACAAAGGTAGCCCCAACAAGCATTTCTAACACGTTCCCCATGTATCCCATAATCTTGGCTCTCAGCAAAAACCTGTATTAATATGGCCATGAATCCATAATAAATTCTTACCAAGAGCACGAGTTATTACCACAAAAATATGAAACCTGATATGCTAAGAAGTTCGAAGACCACAATTCAGCTATAATGAAGTCTGTGCAAATTGAGCATAAATCCTGCACATAAAAGTCAAAGATTTAAAGACGAGGAAGATAGAGAAAATAGATAATAAAGTAAGGTTGAGAAACTTAGCCACCATTCTCTCCATTTTATAACTGACCTTCAACAGTTTTGGGCCAAAAGAATGGAAAACTGACAGCTTAAATAATGCCAGTTGACCAATCCAAAAGATACAACTCACATTTTCCATTAGTAGCCTTAAATTTCGATAGTATTATATTTAAAAATTAAACTGTTCCCGTTGTGAGAAACAATCTTGGCAGTAGTAAATTTAAACAACTTCGAATAAGCGCAATAAATGAATCTTGAAGAGTATTATAGGCAACCATTGGTTACCTGAAGATCAATAAATGAAGCCGCAGCTAGAACTCGAAAGGCGTTGTCGTCATTTAACTTAGGATGATGTCCATACAGATATGCCAAAGCTGTTGTCATTGATTCACCATTCACATTTTTATCATCAACATGCAAGGTCAGAGTAGGGGCGTTGGCTTCTTTCCAAGGGCCCTGAAGCATATTCCTGCATATATTCACATTATAGGAAACACACTATTTTTTGCAATCATGAAATGGGAACTCATTGGCAACAAATGTACACAATACGTATGATAAATTGTGGTGTGGTGTGTGAGTTTCTTCACTTTATATGATGCTCTTATAACTATTAACAACGAAGAAATTTTCGACTGTGAGCAGTCAAGATGCAACTAAACTTTTTCTATAACTCAAGAGTAAGTAACAATTATATAGTTCTCCCATACTAAACAAATACGTAAAACACGGATAACTCCTTTTAATCCCATTAAGTCAACTATGCAGACCGTGCTACCCATTTTTGCACAATACGACCTTAGTAAGCCCATGTATAAGGATTGACAAACAAGAAACTTCCTCTCCAGATTCCAAAGACAAATTAGCTTGTTTGAAGCTTTTACAAGTTTTCGAGTACCAAACTATAATATTATTATATCTAGCACGAACATTATTTATCGAATGCCCATTTTAATCCCCCACAAGAATAAGACGAACCCACAACCAACCGACTCACATTATGCTCACTAACCTACAAATTCCCCAACCCCAAAAATTGTCCTATTGATTTCTTAAGAATGAATTTTAAAAACTCATCAATAACAGTAATACTTCAGGAGCATAAAAAAATTAGTCGCAACTAATCAGACCCAAGACATTATTACAAACGCGAATCCCCTCGGAGAAAATACCGGAAGTAAGAACTCCGTGATAGAACGAGACGGTGGAGGTGATAAGTGGACCCCATGGCATTCAAAACGACGTCGGAGAACACGCCATTGTTAAACCCCTCCAACTGAATGTGATCGCAAAGTGACGCGAGGTTGCAATCCAGAGCGGCGCGGCGCATCTGGCCGCCGCCACGTCTCTCCTCGGTGCTATTAGCATCATTGTTTTCCGAATGCGATGTCTGTTTCGTCATCTCCACCGGCCCCCCGCCCTCCCCTCGGTGATTATGGTGACTAAATCGCCTTACAGAGTAGTTTTGCGGTCCGGGAGAGAGTAATTGCGGGGGTGGAGCTTCCATTTGAGGTACATGTAGTTATTCTGAAAGGAATTCTGAAGGAGATTACGCAAATGGCGAGGGGAGAATGCCCAATTCGGTGTGTGTTGTTCGAATTGTATAGTGGGAAAGGAATAAAAGAATGGGGATGATGTCACGCCACCTTATGGTTGCATATTCACAGAACAAAGTACACAATAAAGCCTGAAGGGTTACATAGATACGGTAATCTCATGGGGGTGGTATCACATTATATATGTTTTTTTTTAATAAAAAAATAAATAGATATGTATCGTGATATATCGCCCCTAAAGAGATACGCTTAAAAGTGGCATCAAAAAATTCAGCCTAAAGTCACAATGTTCGAACTAGTGTATTCAAACCGACTGATCGAGCCTAGACCGGTACGGTTAATACTATAATTTTATAATTTTTTGGATATTTTATGTAATATATGTAAAGACCCGGATTTTTAAGGGATAACAAAAAGATTTGATTAAAAAGAGTTTGAAAATTCCTAAACTCTAGCCTAGAGTTCCAATACATCAAGGAGTCCCTAATCTAAATCAAACTCCTTCCTTATTGATTTAATTGCAGCAGCTTAGATCGAACCAAACTCCTTCCATTTAAATCGAAATTCAGCAACATGGATCGAACAAAATCTGGTAAACTTCATCCGAAAACCTCACCCTTTTTGCTCCATGATTCACCAAAGAATCCCAAGCTATCAGATCACTCCATCATCATCCAAATTCTGAAAGAAAACTTGGGAAACACCTCAACCAATCTGTACATATTATCGGATAAGTTCGAAGAGTCCTAACCAGTTTCCACTTCTTCCCTATCTGCACAGAATTGTTCCAATCAGATTTTATTCCCTATATTTTCGAAGTGGAATCCTACTCCAACACCTCAAGATGGGTGCACCCTTGTGCCTATAAATAGAGCAAGCCGTGAGGGAATTATACACATCACAAAGCCATCTCCTTCCAGCTTTTAACCTTCGAGAAAGTCCCTCTCAAAGCCGTAGCACCTGCGCCTTATTCCAGAATATTCCTGCACTTGTTCCAGCCTTAAAACTCGAAGATATCAGTCAATCTCAAGCCGTGATTCTGCTCCTGTTGCTTCCAGAAACATACAGCCCTCACCTTCGAATTAAATCCAGCAACCATCACCGAAGGATCAGCCCTTAATCCTTCAATAAAAATTCCAGAACCTTGGTTTCAGAATCTGTTCGAGTCCTTCCAAGCCAAGCACCGTCTGTTTTTCAGACTTGTTCATCAAGTTTCAGCAAGCAAGCAGGTTCAAAATTCATCATCCTTAAAGCCCTCGAAAATCAGCAGCTATTCCCTCGAACTTTCCAGCAACAATCACCGAGAGTTGATCACGGTTAACCATACCTAGATCCAATTCATCCAGCAACACCTTGTTGATTGTACCAACAGATTTGGTGATAAACATTGAGAAAAAAAAGAACCATCGAGCATTCTGTCAGTGTTGTCCTATTGTTTTTCGAAAGCCAAGAGTGGAAGGAATCCCATCGTTTCGTATCATCGATTACTCAAACACGCATCCAAGCACTGTAAGTGGGCTTTTGCTATAATTATTCGTTTCGTTTTCTAAAATTATATAAGTACGTTTTGAAATTCCAATCGATATGTAGTATGTTGAAATTATGAAAGTATTATTTTGTAAGCACGCTAAACTCGAAATCTAATTGGATTTGGATCCCCATGACCCTGATGCGGTGGGATGTAACCGCTAAAAGAACCTTATACGGTGGTAATCCGTTGTTTCTGGATTATCCAGACCCTTTATTCGTGGGTTAGCCGATGTTATGACCTCATCTCTAGGAGGGTTAAGTCTAGAGACTGATATCAGTACCAAGAAGAGAGTAGAATGCTTTACTGTGCTTAAGTATATGAAAATTATGAAACGATATGTTATGTCATGGCTCGTAAGGGCAACCAAGTATGTTAAGATACATTCATATCGGTTTATGCAAGTTTTATGATACAAGTTTATGAAAATTATATATATGTATGATATCGATTGTCCCCCACTTGCTGAGTGTTTACCAAAGCACTCAACCCCTTACTCTACATCCCCAGATAAAGCTGAAGAAGAATTAGAGCAAGAAGAAGAGCACCAATTTTGGGGTTGGTGAATCAAGTCCGCTGCGTAGTTCAAGATATTTTATGTTTTAAAGTTTTCCAAGTTTTAAGACAATTTTGGTTATTCAGTTTTTAAGTTTTAGTTTCACGTTTTAATTCAGTTGTAAAGACTATGATTTCTTTATTTATGGAATATAGACTGGTTTTCAGTTATTATGATATTACGAGGCTTATTGGTTTCCTAGTTGTAATGGAAATCAATGCCGGTGTTATTGACCCCGGTCTCGGGGCGTGACATTTTAGTGGTATCAGAGCTAGCCAGGTTCCATAATCCCGCTGGGAAAAGAATTCTAGTTGATAAAAATACTAGAAGAGAAATCCCGGTTGAAATAGACCAACTGGTGAAATAAATACAGTTGGGGAAAAATATCGATTCACGATAATTACGATAATCAGAAGTCCAATCTGATTAATCACATGAATACGAAAATTTTCGAATTTTTAAAAATCTTCAGTTTTGTTTTTAAAATTTTATTTTCGAAAAATTGGTTTTTAAGAATTATTTTCGGAAAATTTTTCGATTTCGTACAGTAAACCCTAAGCTCCAAACCGTCGCCGCCGCCTGCCGCCACGATAGCCGTCGACGAGTATACCATTCGAACCGTCTCTTCCAGTCGACCATACTGTCCAAGTTTCGGATCGATCGGATTCCGTTTGCTCTGTCAATTTCTCATTCGAAATCTAAGAAACCTAATTCCCAAATTGGTTCGTTTCCCCGATTTTCTGAGCATATGTTGATCGTTTTGAAATTAAAAATTTTCGTGTGATTACTCCAGCCAGTCGATCATTAACCCTCTGCCAATTTCAGATTTCAAGATCCGATTAGGGATTAATGCGAAACCCTTATTATACGAATTAAGAACCCTAATTTTCGAATTTTAAAAAAAAAAAAAAAAAATATTTTCCAGAATTCGAAATTTCGATTTCTTACTTTTGATACTTGATTTTATGATTTTGTCAAGTATTTCATTTGACTAAATTAGAAGCGGGACCAATCACATGGCAAAGGTTCCGAAGTAAGTTTCTAAAGCAGTACTTTCCAACCGCGGTACAAAACCAGAAACTGCGAGAGTTTGAACACCTGACGCAGACGCCAGACATGACAGTGGTAGAGTACACTGCGAAGTTCAACTCGCTGGGAACGTATGCACCGAGTATCATGGCAGACGAGTCCCTTAAGCTACATCGCTTCAGGATTGGACTGAACAGTCGAATCCAATCCGCCCTGGCAATTTTCGAGACAACCAATTTCGGAGATTTAATGGGAGCCGCCATCAGGGCTGAAGCAGATATCAAGCGTCGCGAGGAAGAGTTTAAACGCAAGCGACCCTCCACCAGTCAGCATACCTCTAGTAATCAAAACTTCAAGAGGCCTAGTCCGTCCAGCAACCAGCAAAGGGGACCCACAGTAGGCCCAACTCAACAGAGGTACCCTAAGTGTTCGAACTGTGGATTCAACCATCTAGGAGAATGTCTCAGAGGAAAAGGTGCATGTTTCCGATGTGGGAAGACAGGCCACCGAATTGCTGAGTGTCCCGAACCTGATATGAGGGGGACGACTGTAAGGAATAACGGCCATCCTAGTAAACCAAAGGAGACTAAGCCGAACGCCAGAGTGTTTGCTATAACGCGAGAAGAGGCCGAGGACGCAAACGACGTAGTGGCAGGTACCATTTATTTAAACGAATTACCTGCGTATACATTGTTTGATTGTGGTGCCACGCACTCGTTTATATCTAAGAGGTTTACTAAGAAACTAGCCCTTAAGCCTGAACTGCTTAGTGAACCATATAACGTAGCAACACCAGCCAATAAGACCCTTATAGCACATAGCATACATCGAGATTGTAATCTTAGTATTAATGAAATCAAGTTTAATGCTGAGCTAATTCAACTCAAAATGGTGGATTTTGATGTTATATTGGGAATGGATTGGCTATCCAAACATCATGGAGTAGTAGACTGCCGTAACAAGAATGTTAAACTACGGACTCCAGACGAGAAAGAGATCGTATACCACGGCAAAACTAAGGAACGAAAATTCCTTCTGTCAGCAGCACAAACGTGGAAAGCTGTAAAGAACGGTGAAGAAGTTTACCTAGCTACAATAAGCGAGGTCAAAGAGGAAGATGAACCCAGGATAGAAGACATACCCGTTGTACAAGAATTTCCGGATGTCTTTCCTGAAGAGCTGCCCAGTTCTGTTCCAAACCGAGAATTGGAATTTGATATTAATTTGGTGCCAGGCGCTACACCAATTTCTAAGGCACCATACCGAATGGCTCCAGCCGAACTGAAGGAACTTAAGGAACAACTGCAGGAGTTATTGGACAAGAAACAAATCAGACCAAGTGTATCCCCATGGGGAGCTCCACTGTTGTTTGTAAAGAAGAAAGACGGGAGCATGAGATTGTGCATCGACTACAGAGAGCTGAATAAGATCACAATCAAGAACAAGTACCCTCTTCCAAGGATAGATGACCTGTTCGATCAACTCAAAGGCGCTAAAGTGTTTTCTAAGCTCGATCTAAGGTCAGGCTATCACCAACTAAAGATAAAAGCTTATGACATACCGAAAACAGCATTCAGAACGAGGTATGGGCATTACGAATTCACGGTGATGCCATTTGGCTTGACAAACGCGCCAGCAGTATTCATGGACTTGATGAATCGAGTATTCAAGCCATTCTTGGATGACTTTGTTGTGGTGTTCATTGACGATATCCTCATTTATTCGTCGAGCAATGAGGAACACGAACAACATCTTCGCCTCACTCTCCAGACATTGAGAGAGAAAGAACTCTATGCCAAATTTAATAAATGTGAATTTTGGCTAGAAAGCGTATCTTTCTTAGGACACATCATATAAAAAGAAGGCGTGTCAGTGGATCCTAAAAAGGTAGAGGCAATTTTAGATTGGCCTAGACCAACGACAGTGACCGAAATCCGAAGCTTCTTAGGATTAGCTGGTTACTACCGGAAGTTTGTCGAAGGATTTTCGTCAATAGCAGTACCTCTTACCAGGCTCACACAAAAGAACGCAAAGTTCATATGGAGTGAAGAATGTGAGAAGAGCTTTGAGACTTTAAAGGAAAAGCTCTCAACTGCACCTGTACTGGTATTACCAACTGAGGACATGAGTTTCACCATCTACAGTGATGCATCTAAAGAAGGACTAGGATGTGTACTCATGCAGGAAGGTAGAGTGATTGCGTA
The DNA here is from genome assembly GCA_907163345.1 of Haberlea rhodopensis. Classification (NCBI taxonomy): domain Eukaryota; kingdom Viridiplantae; phylum Streptophyta; class Magnoliopsida; order Lamiales; family Gesneriaceae; genus Haberlea; species Haberlea rhodopensis. The sequence goes on from CAJQUN010001267.1 coordinate 26,616, forward strand.
TGCATCAAGACAGCTCAAACCCCATGAGCAAAACTACCCTACGCATGACCTCGAATTAGCCGCAGTGGTGTTCGCCTTAAAGATTTGGAGACACTATCTGTATGGCGCCAAGTGCGAAGTGTTCACGGACCATCAAAGCCTCAAGTACTTGTTCACTCAAAAGGAACTCAACATGAGGCAGAGACGATGGATCGAACTTCTAAAAGACTACGATCTCACTATTAGCTACCACCCCGGCAAGGCAAACAAAGTAGCAGATGCTTTGAGCCGGAAAGGCAAAGGGAAAATAATCTTAGCTACGGTCTCAGCTCAACCTTGTCTTCGAGAGACCATCAAGCTAAGCCAAGATCAAGATCCGAGCCTAACCAAGCTAAAAGAACAAGTCAGGGAAAAGGAAATTACTGACTTTGAGATCGATAACAAGGGAATTCTGTGGATGAAAGGACGATTGTGCGTGCCAGATGTGAACAACATAAGACAAGAAGTAATGTCTGAAGCGCACAAGTCAAAGTTTTCAGTCCACCCTGGGAGTACAAAGATGTACAAGGATCTGAAGGAAAGTTTTTGGTGGAACGCAATGAAAAAGGATGTAGCTGAATTTGTTGCCCGATGCTTGGTATGTCAACAAGTGAAAGCTGAGCATCAGAGACCCGGAGGACTTCTTCAACCTCTGGAAATCCCTGAATGGAAATGGGATCACATCTCCATGGATTTTGTCGTGGGACTACCAAAGTCAAAGCAGAGCCATGACGGAATATGGGTAATTGTTGACAGACTAACCAAGTCAGCACACTTCCTACCAGTCCGCATGAACTACAACTTGGATAAGTTGGCAACACTATATATGGACAATATAGTGAGATTGCATGGAGTCCCAGTAAGCATCCTATCCGACAGAGATCCTAGATTCGTGTCGCGTTTCTGGAAAAGTTTTCAGCAAGCTATGGGAAGTAAGGTAACTCTTAGCACGGCTTATCACCCACAAACTGATGGCCAGACGGAGAGGACAATCCAAACCCTCGAAGACATGCTAAGGGCTTGCGTATTAGACTTCACTGCAAATTGGAGCGAACTATTACCTCTAGTCGAGTTCGCTTACAATAACAGCTACCATAGTAGCATTGGGATGGCGCCATACGAAGCACTCTATGGGCGCAAATGCCGATCACCATTATACTGGGATGAAGTAGGAGAAAGAGCTATCACAGGACCTGAATTAGTACAAGCTACTACTGACAAGATAGCCATCATCAGAGATAGACTTAAGACAGCCCAGGACCGACAGAAAAGTTGGGCTGATCTGAAAAGGAGACCCGTGGATATAGAGATTGGTGAGAAAGTCTATGTAAAGATTTCACCAATGAAAGGAGTAATCAGATTTGACAAAAGGGGAAAATTGAATCCAAGATACGTGGGACCATTTGAAGTTCTAGAAAAGGTGGGAACGCTAGCATACAAAATAGCACTACCGCCAAATCTGTCGAGGATTCACAATGTCTTCCACGTATCACAACTAAGGAAGTACATTGCCGACCCAAGTCATGTACTTGAAGCAGAACCCCTAGTAACTCAAGGGAATTTGGATGAGTCATTGAAATACGAAGAAATCCCAATCCGTATTCTGGATACCAAGAACCAAGTCCTGAGAAGAAGGACATTTCCTTACGTCAAGGTCCAATGGTCAAACCATACGGAAAGAGAAGCTACTTGGGAAATGGAAGAATCAATGCGGGAGAAATACCCCTATCTTTTCCTAAATCAAGTTGACTCGAGTTTCGAGGACGAAACTTCCAATAAGGAGGGAGGGATGTAAAGACCCGGATTTTTAAGGGATAACAAAAAGATTTGATTAAAAAGAGTTTGAAAATTCCTAAACTCTAGCCTAGAGTTCCAATACATCAAGGAGTCCCTAATCTAATCAAACTCCTTCCTTATTGATTTAATTGCAGCAGCTTAGATCGAACCAAACTCCTTCCATTTAAATCGAAATTCAGCAACATGGATCGAACAAAATCTGGTAAACTTCATCCGAAAACCTCACCCTTTTTGCTCCATGATTCACCAAAGAATCCCAAGCTATCAGATCACTCCATCATCATCCAAATTCTGAAAGAAAACTTGGGAAACACCTCAACCAATCTGTACATATTATCGGATAAGTTCGAAGAGTCCTAACCAGTTTCCACTTCTTCCCTATCTGCACAGAATTGTTCCAATCAGATTTTATTCCCTATATTTTCGAAGTGGAATCCTACTCCAACACCTCAAGATGGGTGCACCCTTGTGCCTATAAATAGAGCAAGCCGTGAGGGAATTATACACATCACAAAGCCATCTCCTTCCAGCTTTTAACCTTCGAGAAAGTCCCTCTCAAAGCCGTAGCACCTGCGCCTTATTCCAGAATATTCCTGCACTTGTTCCAGCCTTAAAACTCGAAGATATCAGTCAATCTCAAGCCGTGATTCTGCTCCTGTTGCTTCCAGAAACATACAGCCCTCACCTTCGAATTAAATCCAGCAACCATCACCGAAGGATCAGCCCTTAATCCTTCAATAAAAATTCCAGAACCTTGGTTTCAGAATCTGTTCGAGTCCTTCCAAGCCAAGCACCGTCTGTTTTTCAGACTTGTTCATCAAGTTTCAGCAAGCAAGCAGGTTCAAAATTCATCATCCTTAAAGCCCTCGAAAATCAGCAGCTATTCCCTCGAACTTTCCAGCAACAATCACCGAGAGTTGATCACGGTTAACCATACCTAGATCCAATTCATCCAGCAACACCTTGTTGATTGTACCAACAGATTTGGTGATAAACATTGAGAAAAAAAAGAACCATCGAGCATTCTGTCAGTGTTGTCCTATTGTTTTTCGAAAGCCAAGAGTGGAAGGAATCCCATCGTTTCGTATCATCGATTACTCAAACACGCATCCAAGCACTGTAAGTGGGCTTTTGCTATAATTATTCGTTTCGTTTTCTAAAATTATATAAGTACGTTTTGAAATTCCAATCGATATGTAGTATGTTGAAATTATGAAAGTATTATTTTGTAAGCACGCTAAACTCGAAATCTAATTGGATTTGGATCCCCATGACCCTGATGCGGTGGGATGTAACCGCTAAAAGAACCTTATACGGTGGTAATCCGTTGTTTCTGGATTATCCAGACCCTTTATTCGTGGGTTAGCCGATGTTATGACCTCATCTCTAGGAGGGTTAAGTCTAGAGACTGATATCAGTACCAAGAAGAGAGTAGAATGCTTTACTGTGCTTAAGTATATGAAAATTATGAAACGATATGTTATGTCATGGCTCGTAAGGGCAACCAAGTATGTTAAGATACATTCATATCGGTTTATGCAAGTTTTATGATACAAGTTTATGAAAATTATATATATGTATGATATCGATTGTCCCCCACTTGCTGAGTGTTTACCAAAGCACTCAACCCCTTACTCTACATCCCCAGATAAAGCTGAAGAAGAATTAGAGCAAGAAGAAGAGCACCAATTTTGGGGTTGGTGAATCAAGTCCGCTGCGTAGTTCAAGATATTTTATGTTTTAAAGTTTTCCAAGTTTTAAGACAATTTTGGTTATTCAGTTTTTAAGTTTTAGTTTCACGTTTTAATTCAGTTGTAAAGACTATGATTTCTTTATTTATGGAATATAGACTGGTTTTCAGTTATTATGATATTACGAGGCTTATTGGTTTCCTAGTTGTAATGGAAATCAATGCCGGTGTTATTGACCCCGGTCTCGGGGCGTGACAATATATTATTCTAATAATTCCGAAAATAAGAATCCAACTGGTCAAGAGAGCACACCGCATTTGTGCCAAGGATCGAAATGATCTACTTTAAATGATATGGACGATATGACATTTACAATATGTGGTTAGACGATATTTTACCCAGTCCAGTAGGTTCTACATTCATTTATGGAGCCATTTCCATTTTTGATGATATGATGTATATTCAATGCACAAAGCAACTACGACCTTTTTCATTTGAATGTTGGATAATGTAATCACGATGCAAACGAGACTCAACCTTATGCTGTAGTGACTTGGGTGCAAAGAATCTTGGTGTCATAACATTCGGGATCATATGGTCTTTGGGGCTGTAAACAACAATTTGTGAGTACTTGACAACTATAGGTTTCAACATTATGAAACAGAAGTCTTCTGAGTAGTTAAAATATGGTTGCAATCTATTGACTATTGAATGTATCCCTCATATGTGAATTTTGAGTTGCAGAAAGTTTTTGTTATGTGCTTTCTTAGTCTCTAGAAGCATGTACTTGTTTAATATGCTTGTATAAAGATTGGTATTTGACCATGATTATCTTGTGTGGTAAGTAGTGTTTTTTTCTCAAATAATAGTAAGTATTTCCTGTTAAGTAATGATAGTATTTATTTGATGAATAATGAGATTTTACAAGAGCAAATAAGCAGATTACTTGTTCTCTCTTTAATGTTTGAGACTTCAAATCGAATAAACAAAAAAGAAACAAAATTGTGACGTTCAAAATCTTTTCCCCTTTTGTTTGGTTTTATGAACAAAAAAACAAGTTCTAAGCCCAACACTAATTCAGACATTATCATGCACTTTCATTTTCTTTTCCTGAAACAGTTTTTCCATTATTTTTACATTTTTTATTATATCGTAACTTTTAATTTCATTTTTTCACTGCCAAAATATCATATTGATATACATATACTAAACAAAACATGTTATTTTAAAATTCTAATACAAATTTTTTGGATGACGGGGAACCCGCAACCGCTACATTTTGGGTGCTTAGTGGGTAAATCTGGGCTGAGACAATAGTCTGCAAACCATGCAGGCCAGGTAAACCCCACTAGACAAGCCCGGTGCAACGGGCTCGACCGAGAAAATGTTGGTAGGTGGAATCGAACTAGTGACCAAATGCCTCCATGTTCACCAACTCGGCCACACCATGTGGGGGCAAAATTTTAATATAATTGCATGTTATAACATGATATCATTACCACAGTTTTTTATATGATTTGGTGTCTGATAAACAATATCTATCCTAAAAAAAGATAACAAACAAACAAATTATTTCCTTGAAACATATCCACAAATTCAAGTTCCCAGTATTCTTCCCCAAAAACTAAACCAAACAAAGCCTTTGATCGTTTTAATCTATAAACACTCTCGTTAGCTTTCATGCTCTGATACCCCATAGCACAATAGAGAAAAGAGTTAAAATAATGCACAGTTAAACATTGCCCTTTTCAAATTCCACACATAAAGCTTCTATATTTGCCAATCTCAGGCACATTCACTAGTAATTCACTATTTGAAGGTACTTGTAATTCACTTTTCATCAGCTTATGTCTTTAAAAAGCTAGAATCCAACTCATTTTCTAGCTGTACAATTAACAGCTCCATCATTTTCTTGTACATGGGCATAAAATGATCTTTTATCATAGTCCTAGACAATCGAAGCTTACTGTACAATTCTCTCGATGTCTCATAGATACCAACTCTCTCCTCTTCCGGGTCAGCAAGACCTGGATTGTTCGGCTCAGATAAGGGGATAGAAACTATATGCATTATTCTGCCTGGAGGATAGAAGTGGTGATTATCTGAAACATCGGAAAAAGAAAGGGGTGTTTGGCTATCCAGTGCATCGGCAAGTACCTTCTCCTCTTCCGTTATTTCCTTGGCCACAACCTCTTCTTCCTCTGGTATCCGAGAATTGGCCTCAATATCTTTCATGTGGAGATTCTTTCCGAGTTCGTGCCATAACTCACCTTCGGTGATCTCTTCAGTACTAGATGCGGCAACTTCATCTACCCGAATGAGATCTTCATCTTCATCAGTTTCATCTTGCCCGGAATCTCCGCTGCTCGAGGAATGATATTTTGCTCTGTCTATCGTGGAACCAGTGCTTATAATAAGAGCTTCGGATGTTCTCTCGGTGATGAGAGGAAACTCAAGCAAGTCATCAGTTTTAGAGTTTGATGAAGATGCACGTCGTCTGGGCCCTATACATGTCCATGATGATATGGAAGAACGGGTCCTAGTGACTGCCTGGGCTACATCTTGTGCATGTTTCATCACAACCTACCATATGCCGGTGATCAAATTTTGATGATGTTAGACTATGGGTAGAAAATTTATGCATGGATTATTCAATTATGCACAGGTATATGTCAATAGTGTAGAGGACTCGGGAAAGGAACAATTTATTAAAGTTTAAGGTATTGTTTGAAGTTAGGAATATGATAAGTAAAGTGATTAAAATTATGACATGATGATAAATGTTAGTGTGAAAGGCATATGGTGTTTGGTATGATTTTAAAATGGTGGATTAATTTTTTTGTTTGATGTAATGACTAAAATACCCTTACTAACTAGTTGAGGGAATTTCAAATTTTTAGAACTAAGTTATAGGAAGGAAGTAGAAATTTTTGGAGAGAATTTCAAATTTTGCAATATTAAAATAAAGGTGGAAAATGACATACATGTCATTTTGCAACAAAGTTGGAATAAATGAGATAAATATGATGAGATAATTTTACGACAAAAATCAACTAAACATTGGATTAAAATAATGCATAAAATCATCCTACCATTGTCTCTAAATTCAAACGCACCCTAACAAAAATAGGTTAGAACTTAAAAACTACTTTTTTAACCTCAGACTTCTTTTAAATGTTTCCTATTTGAGAAAAGAAAAAGAAATGAAAGGAAAAGCAGGAAAAAGTGCTTTTAATGGATTTAGCTGTGAGGAACCTCCCCTGCCCCTTCTCGTGCAATGGTCGGTCAAATGACCATGCAACTTTTTTAATGGATTTAGCTGTTAGCGGAATCACGATAAAATCTTGAATGAGATGGGATGCAGCATAAGGTTGCAACACATTACCTGAGTACTGCTGGAGACAGGGCGTAAAAGTGCCCCTGCACCAGCAACCCTTGCTTTTGCGTTTGACATGGATGGTAGACATGAGCCGACAGCAATAGAAGACCGATAGATGAAATTAAAAACTCTGTTCTGCTCAACTTGATCATGGAGGTCATTTAACCAAGATGATGCTGTTACCTGGTAATGATTTGTGTGGCGAGATTAGTAAGTTTAAGGGTAAAGAACTGAAAGCAACTTACATGCCATAACCCTTGACTATGAGAATTGACATACCTCTGAGCGAAGATCATCCACAGAAGAAACTGAAAACGTGGGCACCAGATCAGAGCCATTGATGACTGTAGTAATGAAGTGTTTTCCCGACTCTGCCAACTCCCACGTCATGCAGGCAGCTGTAAGGGAGGTAATTGTAGATATAAATGTCCTGAAAAAATCATTATATTATCTGAAAACTATATGAAAAATAATGGGGTTCTTTTATTCGTTTTCTGCAAAAGCACAGCGAAGTAGAGATCCCACATGCCTGGAGCAAAAGTAACACATGTGCTTGCAGAAAATTCTTTCTGTTCTCGGAGGATGTATGTCAGCAATGCAGCGGTACCACCACCAAGTGAATGGCCAACAATCTGGAATTTAATAGAATGGTTTGTGAAAAATAAAAATAACGACGAATATATATTCAGATGAATATCTTGGAAAAAAAAAAGAGTGAATGGATACGTGGAAAATGAACTTCCAGAAGAACACAGGTGGCAAGAGTAGAAATTCAAAAAAGTCACTATTTTGCAACAAAGTCTTAACTACCTTTGTCAATTGTAACAAAAGGTATTCAATGCTGGTAGCAGTAGCACAGTGGTTAAGGTGGTTGACATTAAAGAAAAAAAATCTGAATTCCTAGATTTGCTTTCATTTGTCAATCTTAAGAGTTCAAGGGGGTTATCTGCCAATAGGCCTCATAGTAGAAATGACTACTCAGCATCATCGATTGCGCTAAAATTCTACTGAAGAAAAATAAGTTTCTTGTCACTTTTCTGCCCTTATTAATACATGGTTTTACATCTTATCAGTCAGATATCGTGGATATCGGCATTGCCACTGCTAATACATCAACATAGAAATAAAACTTTTGTAGTCTTCAGTTCAAGCTTGTTTTCAAAGAATTACCCTCGCTTCTTCAGAGCAAAAGAAGATATGCTTGTAAGAAGCATATTTTATCGATTCTATACTTTACTCTATTTTACTCTATTTAATAAAGAAACAAGGGAGTGATTTTTATAACTGGAATGAATTTTTTCATACCAATTATTTCCTACCAAGTGGACATAAACATCATCATTGCAGTTCCAATCCTCTTACCTTAACCTCATAGTCAGGATTTTGTTCAAGAGCCTTGAGCAAGGTTGGAGTGCTAAGTTTTGCTATCCACCGAGCAGCAGCAACCATTCCACAATGCGCATATCCCAAAACCAGATTGCAAATTCCAGCATCACACAAAACTGAATGGTGAAAAGGGACCACTGCACCCAGGGCGGCAGTCAATGTATCTTTAATACTGTGAGTACCCCGAATCAAGAGAAGGAAGCACTTCGATTTTTCATCACGCAAAATTGTGAAGGCAGGCTTCAGAAGCTTCAGTAAAAACATAGACATTAAGAAAGTTGTTGAGATACAAAGCAATGGCCATGTTGGTGTACAGCGAGCATAGTTATTAAAGGCGCATAGCGTACTGAAGCGCAAAGGTGTCATGGGGCTATAGCGCATAGCGCCGACACGAAGCGCGCGCTTTACTAAAGTAGAGCGCACTAACTTATATCTTCTTAATATATCAAAAATATCTATAAATTTTAAAAATTATAAATAAACAAACTTAAATTTAACGAAGTTAAATAATAAAGTAAGCTCAAATAACAACAAAATTAAATAAAATAATAAATATCATAATGCAAAAATATCGTTCAATAAATATTAAAATTTAAAAATTTTACACATTAAGCTACCTAAAGTTTCAAAATAAAAAAACTAATCTATTTATTACTCATATCTTCTACTTTAAGATCAATGTCATGATGTTATCACCAAATTTACAGCGTTCAACATCATTCTCTTCCTCTAGCTTGTCTAACAAAAGGCAATAGACGTAACAAATAAACCGTAACATTCTCTAGCTTGGACTAAACTATTTTTAATAAGCCCAAATATAAATATAATTGCCCAACTAAACCTTAATCACTCGTAGATACTAATAGCCACCTATATTCTCAGTCTTTAGCAAAGGCGCGCTAGAGTGCGTGCCTTGGTTATAAGTAAAAACGCAAGAAGCGCGCAAAGGCGCCCGCCTTTCCAAAACAAGGAGCACAAGACGTTGCGAGGCGCAAGGCCTGAGCCTTGGGCTAAGGCGTGCTAAAGCGCGCGCCTTGCGGGCTTTTAATAACTATGTCGGCGAGTATCACATACCGCTGCTTTGGGCTTCTGCAGGAGGACATGTGCTTCAGAGAATTCCGCAGACTCCAAAAACACGGGAAAGGGCTTTTTGGAGAAAAGCATGCACAGGGTTAACAATCTTAAATAGTAATACAATTGAACAATAGTTTCAGGGCCTTTCAGTTGCACAGAATCTTCTCCAGCATACACACTTGCAACTTGTAAATTACCCTGCAAGATCATGACACCTTCACTCAAGTCAACATTTGACATATTTTTAACCAAGTGTATAAAAACATAAAACACTAGTTAATCGACAAGTTAACAACTCACCCAGGTAATAACTTGGTAATAATTCCACCTTTCAACTAAAGAAATATTCGACAAGTTACATTTTGAATTTGATCAATTTGATCGAAGAGTGTTTTTACTTCAACAAAAATCAATCTTGAATCAAACGAAAAAATACCACCATTCATGCGTTAAAAATCTAAATTCTCAAGAACAAGAAAACACCAACCTGCCTTTGAATAAAATACTTAATTCCGAAAGCCAAATCACCGATCGGCCATTTTCCCAAGGTCTCCGCGTACGTAAACCTCAATGTCTCCGACAGCGTAGACATTGTTTCCAGCCACGTGGCAGGTGCATGAGCTGGTCGCCGGGACAGCCGTTTCCTCGCCGATCTACTCATCGACTTCGGGTAATCACCGCCGCAGTTTGATTCCTCCTCCGAAGATGAAAATCGTCGGCTCAATACGTATAACACTATCACCAACAGCCCCACCGTCGTCGCCATTGTCGTCACCGCCATCACAACAATTTCGCGAACTATTCCAAAGATCTAACTGATTATCCTACATTAATATGAAAATCGAAATCCAGATACGGGAAATTGGTAACTTTATTCACAAAATCTGTTGATTTGTATTTATGTGCATTTGTTCGAAACTGTATGAACATGAAACAAGGGGTTGAGGTTTGAGTGAGGGGTTAAACAAAAACAAAGTAAAGCTCCACGGTGATGTTGAATTGACATTATTACCCTCTCCTCTCTGTTAAATAAAACTATAATTAAAGTTGAAAATTAAAGCAATGAGACCCAAAACCTGTCACTAAGTCTGATTATGATTGGATAACTAGCCAACCATATCTAAATGCTTAGTATCCAAAATAATTATTAAAGTTAAAATTTTATAAATTAACACTATTTATTTTTTTTGTCATCACTTAATCTATACGAACGGACCAATACACATACATAACGTATGAATGCCACATTATTATATGTGCACACATTGAATGTATATAATAAATTTTTTATGTTCAAATACCAAAATTTAGAAATTATAATAAAATTAATGAATTTTTTATATCTAATTAATTATATAAGTAGAATATTTTTTTATGGAGATTATGGCTAATTAGTAATAACTTTATTGAATAATGATAATTTGATTATTTTATTTTGGTGTAACCTAGGGCTGCTTACCGGGCCGGGTCAAACCGGACTCGGCCCGGATTCGGACCGTTAAGTCCGGTCCGAAACCGGAACCGGACTTAACGGTTCCGGTTCGCCCCGGAACCGGTTAGAAACGGGTCCGGGGCGGTTCCGAAGAACCAAACCGGTAGGACCGGCGGTTCCGGTCCTACCGGTCCGGTTCCGGTTTCGGAACCGGAACCGGTAGATTAAAAAAAAATAAAAAAAAAATCAAAATTTGTTGAAGGCAACGTTAACATTTTAACGTTGCCTTCAACGTTAAATTTTAACGTTATTGTTAACGTTGGCAACAGCTCTTAGCCGTTGCCAACGTTAACTTTTAATTTTTTTTTTTTAAAAAATTTTTAATAAAAAAAAAAAACTATAAATATAGGATGTTGTGTTGTGTATTGTTTCATAACAATTCTTGTAACGAAAATTACTTCACTCTCATATTTTTCTCTCAATTGTGCTATTTACAATTTACTTATAGTCTTATATCATAATGGCATCTTCATCTAGCAGTGGTGCTGGTCGTAGCCGGGGTCGTAGTCGGGGTCTCGTTCCGGGTCGTCTATCACTGAGTTCATCTTCTGCAATGAATTTGCCTGTGCCAATTCCTGAGTTAAATGAAAGTTATGATTTTTTTGCTGACCTCGATGTTGGTGGTTCTTCTATGAATGTCGAACCACAACAACCCCAACAACCTGCCGAACCTGTTGCTGCCCAACCCCAAGAAAGACAACATGTGGAGTCATCCGGAGCCACTACAGCAGCAAGTAGACTACCTACTCGTGCAAAAAGAAGTAAGATATGGGATCACTTTGAACTCGGTCAAAAAGAAGGTACTAATGAATCTGTTGCAATATGTAAATTATGTAAGATCCAGTATTCATATAAAGCCGGTGGTTCCAGTGGAGGCACCGGAACATTTAAAAAACACTTAGTAAAAAAACATAATTTTGATGAGACAACATTACAACCATTAAGTCGAGAAGCAACACAAGCACAAATTAATGTTCTTACTGGCACGAATTTTATTTTAACTGCTGAAATTAATCGTAGGTCACTTGTTAGATATGTGATCAGATGTGAACTACCTTTTATACAAGCTGAACGTGCTGGTTTTATTGAATTTGCTTCGTCAATACAACCCATGTTTAAACATATATCCAGGCACACACTAAAAAGAAATTGTACGGATGTTTTTGTTGAATATAGAAATACATTGTTTCAACATCTTTCTAGTTTGCCTTGTAGGGTTAGTTTAACAACTGATATTTGGACAAATGTAAATTCTGATTCATATCTTGTTGTCACTTGTCATTGGATTGATGATAATTGGTGTATGCAAAAAAGGATTTTGTCTTTAGATGAGTTAGATTGTGCACATACTGGTTATGTAATTGCTAAATATGTATTCAACACTTGTAGACATTATGGAATTCAGGATAAGGTATTTTCAATCACATTAGACAATGCTGCGAATAACAATGCTGCGATGCGTGATTTAAAGACCTATCTTAAACCAATGTTTGATGGTATTTTTTTTCATGTTAGATGTGCATGTCATGTGATTAATTTGGCTGTTAAAGTTGGTTATGAGGACAATCACTCAGCATGTATTGACAAAATGAAATACTGCGCTAAATGGTTACGCACGAGCCGTGTTAAGCGTGATTGGAAACAATTATGTTTATCTAATGGTTTAAAGCATCTTCTTTTTCCATCACCAATAGAAACTAGGTGGAATTCGTTGTACAACTTGTTGCATGCTATGTTACCTTACAAAGATATTTTAACTCCATTTTATAATTCATATCAAATGCCTGATAGCGATGAAAGTATTTATTTGACTGATGATGATTGGGAATTTGTTGAAAATTGTGTATCATTGTTAGGTACTTTCAAAGAAGCGACGGAACGTTTCTCTGGTGTTACTTATTCAACTTCCGTTTATTTTCTTCCTTTAGTATTTAACATGTTTGATAAATTTATAGAATTTAGAGATGACTATGACTTGCATGCTTTTGTTAGTGCAATGGAAACTAAATTTATAAAGTATTGGGAACAAATCCCACCCGTGCACTGCATCGCAACATTGCTAGATCCTAGTCAATGTTTATCTTCATTTGAGATATTTTTTGAATATTATGCTAAATTTTTGGGGAAGGTTGTTGACGATCAAAAGACGTCTACAATGCAATCTCTCCAAAATATGTTTCAATTGTATTATAATCAACAGGCAAGTGAATCATCGCAACAAAGGCCTGTTGAAGAACAACCCCAAGCTCAATCTAAAGGTGGGGGCATCAATTTGCTTAGACTGCTGGGCAGGAAAAAACTTAAGGGAAAAGGACCTTCTACTAGCACGTCGACTGAGTTGCAAATTTATCTGAATTATCAATTTCTAACCGAAGACAACTTCGACGTCTTACAATGGTGGAAGTCCAATGCAGCACAATTCCCTATCTTAGCCAAAATGGCCAGAGACGTGTATGCTGTACAAGCTTCAAGCGTCGCTTCTGAATCGGCATTCTCAACATGCGGCCGTATTATTGGAGACTACAGAAGTAGTCTATCAGCTGATTCGTTATGCATGCTCACGTTACTTAAAGATTGGTTTGAAGCAGAATGCAAAAATAGAAGAGATGGGACGGTTGACGAATTCGTAAATCATTATGACGAGCAAGAAGAAGAGATAGCCAAAACAATACTTATCAATTATGAAGACTGTTAAGTACTAAATTGTAATATTTTTTTATTTAGATTTTCAATTGTCATGTCTTTACAATTATTTGTATGCTAGAAGTATTTAAACACATAGACATGTTTAAATAACCCATAAAAATTGTTAAATTTCTAAACCTTTAAAAATTTCCACTTTATTTAGAAATATTTTTTTTTTTTTTAAAGGAGGCGTAACTACGCCACTTTGGAGGCGTAGTTACGCCTCTTAAATAAAAAAAAGCCGTAGCTTAGGCGTAACTACGCCTGAATGGGGCGTAGTTACGCCTCCGTAAAAAAAAAAAAAAAAAAAGGAAAAATCCGATAAACCTCCGAATCAAACCGGAACCGGTTCGATCCGGTTCCTTACCGGACCGGACCGGTTCCGCCCATAACGGGGCCGGAACCGGCCGGTTCCGGACCGGACCGGACCGGTTCCAACCGGTAAGCAGCCCTAGTGTAACCGACCGCCTTCTCGTTGTCTATCTATCTACAAAACACGATGACCAGAAGTTGTAGCTGCTGTTTGGATATGGGATCACAAAAATGTCTGTATATAATCGACTTGTGTTGTTGGGATGCGAGATTGTACCTACCATTGTAATATTGACATAGTGGCACTCACAAATACGCATCCGAGATACCCTATACAGTATCTACACCAGTACTTAGTAAAATAAAATTTTCACATGATGAAATAACTTGCAAAGCAGATGTATGTATCTGCGGTATCTGCCCAAATATGCGGTATCTGCCCAAATATGCCTAGCAGATTCATGTTCGACTCTTCCCTATGTTAGGAATTAAAAAAACAAAAACAAAATGCTTTATTTTTATTTTTGAAAAGCTTAAAATGACAAAGGGTAAAGAAGTAAATTGACAGGGAAGCTGTCGTTTGTGATGTTCAAGTGGATGGAAGTGCGTTCCGTGTACTAGTGGAGGAGTTATCTAGTGTTAATGGTGTACACGTAGGATTTTAAGTTTAAATAAAAAGAATATTATAAAAATTAAGGTTTCTATGAATAAATAATCATATAAGTTATTTTGTTTTTTTATATATACATATTTTAAAAAATGTGTGTAGAAAATATAAAGAAGACAGACTCTATGTTTTCAAAAGCATGAACTCAATGGATATAGTTTTATATATATTTTGACACCTTTTCAGATTTAAGTAAGAGTACAAACGAATCGAATCGAGCCGAATATCACATAAAATAAGGTTCAAATTTGAGCTCAAAGCTCGAGCTCGATGCCAAAGCTTGAAAATTTTAGTTTTTTTGTTCGAATCAAGGCTCGAGTTTGAATTTGACTCAAAATATTCTAACAAGTTAATGGACTATTCGAAATATTACTCGAAAATAAAAGCCAAAAATAAATTTATTTAACATATAATTATATCGTATTCATAAAATAGTAAACATCGTGAGTGGCTCGTGAACTATCGAACAAAATAAAATAATTTAGGTTCGAGTTCGTCTTGTAAAAAGATCGAATATGTTTGAGTGTGCTCGATTTCGCTAATTTAAAATATGAATCAAATATTTTTAGAGTCAGCTCAAAAGACTCACGAGCTGGCTCGATTTCTTACACCCCTAGATATAAGTCATAAACATATCAATATATTTCCATTATTAATGTCCAAGATGCACATCTATTAGTTGGGTTATTTAATTAAATAACCTTAATTAAATATACAATTATCAAAATAACCTCAAAACAAATTTAAAAACTAACCTTAGCCGCCAACTCAGTTGACGTGTTCAACGTGTCACACCAACTGAGTTGGCGTGACCATAAAAAATATTGGTCACGCCAACTAAGTTGGCGTGACCAACGTAGAATAATAGTCACGCCAACTCAGTTGGCGTGACCAATATTTTATATGGTCACGCCAACTGGGTTGGCGTGACTTTAATATATTAGTTCTGTCAATCCAGTTGGCGTCTCTATTTGTGCTATAAATAAACCTATCCGCCTCTCATTTCTCCTACACATTCACTCGAGTCTCTTAATATTTTTGTTATATGATAAATTCTGAGTATGCTATGTAGTTGCAGCTTTAGCTGATCTTCTACATCAGAAAAGATTTTATTAGATACTAGTAATATTTAATTATTTATAGTTATCAAAATATGTCTATTCAAGTTTTATTTTATTGGGGGGGTAATATTATACAAGATTCTGAGTTCATCCGATATGACCGTGGTCCATCAAGATGTACAACCGTACGGCGTACAATTAATTTTCTACAATTATTAAATAAAGTATATGATATCACTGGGTTCGATCGCAACCAGTTTCTTTTGAAATTATATGCTAGGCATATGTTAAAAGATTTTTCGGGGTTACGTCAGACTATTTTACCCATAGAAGATGATTGCAATTTAGCATGGCTACTTGATTCAGAACAGGATCATAGTTGCTTGGAATTTTATATACAAGCAGAACCAAGGAATTATGATTATATTCCAGAAATGCCAATGAGTGGCATTTTTCAGAAGGATTGACGACATCTGTTATTCAAGAGACGTCTGTTGCTCGACATCAAGCTGAGGGTTCATATAGTGGTAGAGACCGAGATGATCATCCAGTAGATGTTGATAATGTTGCTGATGAGCCACGAGCAGACAATTTTGCTGATTTTGGTGATCAAATTAATTCTGAACCAGAGGGGATTCCATCTGATGATGAGGCTGATGATGATGATGAAGAAGTTGATATTGGTGTGATAGCAGAAGCAGTTGAAAACTAAGAGGAGGAGGCACCAATGAGACGAGAAGTGTCAGTTACAACCATGACAAATGATCGTAGTCTTTATCCAACAATCCCATTATTTTCCATGACACATCCAGAAGTTTTTGGAGATTCGATTGACAATCCAATAGGTCGTTGGGGGAGTTTTTATGATTACTCCAAAGGTGAAATCTATCGCAACATGGTCTTCAAAGATAAATTTCATCTGCAGGCAACTGTGAAGGATTATTCAGTACGTGTTCCAAAACGTGAGTACCACGTTGTTAAGAGTACAAAAACATTGTGAAAAGTAATATGCAAACATGGTACAGAGGATATACCTTGCAGATGGTACCTGCGTGCATGTTTGGATAAAAAAGTTGGGTTATTCAAAATAACCAAATATGGTGGTCCTCACACTTGTCTGCTGAGTGAGCTGTCACTTGATCATTCGAACTTGGATAAGAATATGATTGCTAGCTTGTTATTGGGAATCGTTCGTCGTGATCCAGCTTATGAAATCAAGTATGTGATTCAAACAGTGAAAGATAAGTATGAATTTGAAATATCATATGCAAAAGGCTGGAATAGTTTGAAACGTGCAGTACGGAACGTGTATGGAACATGGGAGAGCTCGGTCAATAAATTACCTTTCTATATGGGAGCTTTGCAAAAATGGAATCCAGGCACAGTCGTGGAGTGGGATCATCTTGATAATGCAAGACCAAGAGAAAAAACTTTGAGTTATGTTTTCTGGGCCTTCCAACCGTGTATAGATGGTTTCCGACACTGTCATCAAGTTATTACAGTGGATGTCACACATCTGTATATAAAATATCAGCATAAGATGTTGATTGCTGTTTCCATGGACGCGAATAATCAAGTGTTACCGCTGGCATTTTCAATTGTGGATGAAGAGAACTTTTTGTCATGGAAATGGTTCTGGGAGATGGTTAGCAAACACATTATTGGAGAATCTGGCGGCGTGTGTTTGATTTCTGATCGACATCCGGGCCTTATTGCAGCAGCCGAATGTATCCGACTTCAAACCCCCCCGTGGAGTGCATCGATTTTGTTTGAGACGTCTTTGCTCAAACTTTAATAGTCGATTAAAAAACGTGCACTTAAAAGACTTGTGTTGGAAAGCTGGATCAGAAAATCAACTGATAAAATTTGAGCGTACGATGGAAGAGATCAAAACCATTGAACCAAGGGCTTTTGATTACCTGAATCAGATTGATAAGTCTCAGTGGACACTTGCTCATGATGAAGGATGGCGTTGTGGTATCCTAACAACAAATATGTCGGAGTTCATAAATGGAGTAATGAAAGGTGCACGTCGCCTTCAAATCATTGCCATTGTACAATTAACATTCGATCGTTGTGTGCATTATTTTTTCGAGCGATTGAAAAAAGCGGATAGAATGATCTAAAATAATCAAGAATGGCCGGATTATGCTTTTGAAAAATATGCTCGGGCTGATCTTCACTCCATTCATCATGAAGTTCAGATGTTTGATCGAAGGCATCTAACAGCCTCAGTTATCACAAGGATGCAAGTTGGACGTGGGGGTAATACTCATGTTGTGAAGCTCAAATCAAGGGAATGTTCTTGTGGGAAGTGGAAAGAATTTGGCATTACTTGCTCACATATGATACAAGTATGTCGAAATTATGGCATAAACGCAAAAACATTTGTCAAGGAGTATTATAATATGCAAGAATATTGGAGCACATATCAAGGTCAATTTGAGCCATTATTATAATACCCCAGCTAAAATTAACAACAGAACTGATATCTTCTAATTTCTGTAGGTATAATAATTTTACAGTATTGCCGGAGCTATCAGGGCACATAACTCCACCTATCATTAATAATGCACAACCTCGTGCATATTTAACAACCTCATACGCCGTACTATGCAAATGGAGGCGATTAATAACTAAATGATTACTCAACGCAGACATTAACAAATATGCACCTTTAAAGTGACCCGGATCTGGTGTAAATCCCAAATGACGATCACAATATTCTTGCCACTCGGGTATTGTCTTATCAAATGCAAGGCCATTTATTTGCAGACCCCAAATAACAGCAATGTCTTGCAGTGTAATAGTCGCATCTCCAGATCTAAGATGGAATGTGTGTGTTTCACGACACCATCTCTCTACTAATGCCGTGATTAGATGAGGGTCAAGGGTAATCTTATTACACCTATATACACCATAAAACCCAAACTCATGTAACATACTTACAACGCGTATGTCTAATGGGCAAAGATCCCAAAAATAGCCACCCGGATTTCTCACACGCAAGGGGCGATCAATATCACCTGCCCATACATCTTCAGAACGATGACATGACTTCAATGACAACAGATGATCGTCGATTGGGCCTGGTACGGTCATCGGATCCATCATATTATATGAAACAAAAAATATATTAGTACATATAGACAACATAAAATAAACAAAATAATTTAAAACAGATAAAACATGACGAAGCATAACAGCCACCGCCGACAACCACCAGCCATCAGCAACCGACTGCGGCGGCGGACGGCCGGCAGTGGCGGACGGCAGCGGTAAAAACTGCGATAGAAACTAATACACGGCGACATGATTTTTACCTCTAAATTCTGAAACTATGAAGTGACTGGAATCAAAGAGAAAAAAACGATTGTAACTTGGAGGTTGCCGAGGAAGAAATTTCGAACTTGGAGGTGTTTTGGCCGAGGAAGAAGGGGGAGCAAAATTATAACACCAAGTCACGCCAACTGAGTTGGCGTGACGCGTGATATTAATTGGTCACGCCAACCGAGTTGGCGTGACCAATTATTCACGCCAACTGGAAAGTAACGCCACCAGTTGGCGTGAAATAATGGTCACGCCAAGTGGGTTGGCGTGGCCATTATTTTACAATGGTCACGCCAACCAACTCAGTTGGCGTGACCATTTTTTTTTTATGGTCACGCCAACTCAGTTAGCGTGACATGTTGAACACGCCAACTGAGTTGGCGGCCAATGTTAGTTTTTAAATTTGTTAAATTTTAAGGTTATTTTGATAATTGTTTATTTAATTAAGGTTATTTAATTAAATAACCCTCTATTAGTTGGTAGAGTATTACTTATTAAGTATTTTCCTTTTAAATAATCATGAACCCTTGATATCCCGACTATGCTACCATATTAAAAATGTTAGTCTCGAATGTTTGGATCAATAGCATAGTCTATAGTTTTTGTAATTTAATAAATATAAAAAAATGAAAGTGATTTTCTGAAAGTATGTGTTGTAAGAAATATTTTGAAAATTAACCTCATATTTTATCGTGAAATTTTTTTGGTTTGTTTTAAATGTAAGAGAGTTTAAAAATTTATGGATGATAATATTTTTATATTTTGAGTTTGATGATATTAGTTGAAAGGTGATTTTATAGATTTATTAAAATTAAATTAAACTAAAATTAAGAACTTTAAAGATTATTTTTTTATAGTAAACTTTCAAAAAAAAAATTTAACAGAAAACATAGATTACATTAAGAACACAACCAGTTACAATGAACGTTCAGCCAATACACAGCTAGGCAACCCAAATACAACAGTAAATACAAATGTCAAGCATAGACACTGACTAAAACACATAGAGAAACAAAGCACTAACCAATAAGGGGTAGAGACCCCTGAGCCAATCCAAATTCCCTCAAATCATATAAATCAGAATATGGGTGAGTAAGTGAACTGCCTTCTAAAACTTTAGAATGTTTTAGATTATGATTGATATGTTCATTTTGTCATCATGTGTCGTTATTGTACACCCCTAGTCTATTATAGTAAAGTATAAAAATATGAAACGTTCCCTAATAGTGGAAGTCTTATTAGGATACCATTAAAACAAAAGGTTTGGTGGTTATAAATGCTTGATTATTCTTATACTTTGACTAATTGTGGGACATATTTTAGATGTTGAAACATTACTAGAAGTAACTCATCGAATCGGTTTAATTCAAAATTTTAATTGGATTAGCTATGTAATTAGTTAATATTTTTGAAAACTTTAGTAATATTAAGCTAATAACGAGAAAATAGATCCATCTCTCTCGTATCATGTTTAAATCATTTTAAGTAAACAAGCCGGGCGGAGGGAAGGCTGCACAAGGAGCTGCCGCACCCCCAAGTTTTTTATTTATTTTAAAAAAAAATTCACTTATTTTTTGGAAAAAGGTAAAAAGTGGACATTCATTTTAACATTTCAGCTCGATGGTGTATTTCCTAATGTGTATACTCGTAAGTTAAAATAGCCAAAAACATCTCATGATGTGATTCTTTGCTACTGCTTTTACTAGATTTTTTTATAGAGAATTCAATAGTAAAAGCATAAAACCCAACATCAAGAATCTACTCTCTTTTTTTTTTCCCGGAAAAAAATAAACATTTTTGTGAAACAATCCAAAACACACCATATTTCACACATTTGCCTTCCATTGTCGAATATGTGAGGATTTCTTTAGTATGGCCAACAATAAAAAACTACTCACACTCGACTTCGTTTACGTTCTTTTAAAACAAAATTATTTCGAGATACCCAACATATGATGTAGCCCCTTGAATAAATATATCCTTGAACCCCTTTTTTTTTTTGATGGGGAGGGGGAGGGGGATTCCAAATTTTTGGATCTCAACCAATCTTGAACTTAAAACATCCCAAATAAAATATTAAGGATAACAACCAGTCGAGACAACCTGGGGTGTCAACCTGGAACTTTTTTTATACAAATAAACATCATAGAAACGTTACTGTCACATCGCGTGTATGCAATTTATATTCTTTTTTGCTCCACAAAATAATCAATTCAAATTGAGGTAAAAATCGAATATTTATAAATTATTTTAAACACACTCGTATAGAATATTAACCCATTCACATATTTAGTCCTATTCTTAAAAACGAAATATTTGTAAAAGTCAAATATAAACTTTCAAGAATAATTTAAATTCTATATGAAGTAATAAACCCAACCTAGCTATTAAAAATACATGGAGCGTTAACTCAAAACCAAATGGTAATAAGTAGAGTAACTCATATATTATAAAATAGCTAGCATAACTTGTAAATTTCCAACTTGTATAACTCTCAACAAATTATCACTTCGTGTTTTTACTATACTATAAATTGGTGAGTATATGGAAAGAAGATGTGCAAAAACAACAAATCTCAGAAAGGGAAACAAGCTAAGTCCAAACACAGATTAAAATCAGTTGTGACATTATCACAGAGTTCGTTGCCAAAGCAACTGCTATTTTGTTCATAGAATGTAAGCAAAAGAGCAGCAAATGTGTTATTACAACTAGAAACTAGAATATCCCTGTAAGAAGATTTGCCGCGGTCGAAATGGCAGCTCCTGTTATAGCACTCTGCACCACCTGCTCATGAGAGTACTCGCCCGTGGTTAGAGCCAGTGCTGCTCCCGTGGCTGCCCCCGCCATCAAACTGTTTTTCTGCACCATAAAACCTTACATAATCGGTACATTACACTACTGATGGATCATTCTAGTTTATAGAACGGGAAACTAGAAAAACAAACTGTGACGATGAAATTATTACCCAATCATGGACTCCCCTGGCTTCTTTCAGTCCATAAGTAATACCAGAATACATCCCTGCTGCTAAACCTGCACCGATTGGTGACATATACAACATTAGCATGTATATATATACACACACACATGTATATTGTTTCGCCACACGATACAGGCACATCTATGGCCCACGATCCAAATTACATCCATCTGCGTGTGGAGTTGGACACTTTGATGGAAAAAATGCAACCAATATCTAGCATGTATCACGTTAATAGAAAGACAATTCCACACTCGAATCTTCTTTCCTACAGCAAATTCCTGTTCTAGGAGAATCCTAGTATTCCCATGCGTTTACAGCATGTAAACGTTATGGTTTGCTCTTGTATTAATCAACCGGGTGAAACACAACTAATAATCTATATCATAATCTTATAGCCGAGTTCAGATCCAAACCACGTCGATCTACTTTGCAGCTATAGGAATTTCAAATTCGCTTCGAGTATTAAGGAAATGCATCACATCTCGTTGAACCATAACCATAGCAAGTTAGAACACTAAAAACAAATGGTCTAAATCAGCACACTTACCCCATTGCATTGATTCTATTCCAGTGCTCTTCACCTGCAATTTCAGTACCATAACAAACATTAAATCACAAAGCAATAAAGATGAATTAACACGAGATGTTACTCAGAATGACCTTCACTAATCTGAAAAAAGTATCTGGTCCTGCCAATAACCGACTTATTCGACTTACTCATGTTCACACGATTTACAAACGACCTGACCCTTCCTTCACTCTGGGAATCCTTAATTCCAAATTTATAAAGATAGTTATACATACAAGCAAATTCAACTTACCAAGGCCTCAACTGACTTTCGGTTACTTTCTCCTGCAATCAATCAACACAACATGAATAGATAAGCGTTAAGCCAAGATATCCGATCTACGAATGAAATCCATGCCAATCAAAAGGAATGTTAAATAAGTTGTAGCCCTAACTTCTAAAACCTTATTGCATCCCCGAGAATTCGAGCTTGCCTTGGATATGACTTCCAGAAAATTTCCTATAGGGGGTCATGTCCATGGCAAGGTGTCACATGGCAACTAAAACACGAAGCACCGAACCAGACACAAATCTTTTCAGCCGAGTAACCACAAGAATTAAATAAGTACCATCACCATGTCTCTGCACATCTTCCAAATGGAAATTTAACTTCCCATGCTTCTTACAAATCATTTAGTGTATGTTTGCAAAATGCAGCATTTGAAACAATTGATTTTAAATTCATTGTCTAAATTTGTTGTGCTTATTTTGGTATTTTGGATTCCATTGATTTCAGATTCTTCCACCACCATATACATGCATTGTCATCAATCATTTTAAAGGATTTGCAATCTTAATGAAATTGACTAATTTGAAATCTCTCTCAAATACAGTCGTCAAATCAAATCAATCCATTCGAACACAACCAACCCTCAACGTCTTGAGTGGCTCAAAGCTTGTGGGAGTGAAACAGAAACTCCAGAATTCCTTCCCAAAATAAATATCCATTCGGTTATATTTAGTAGTAAAACATGATTCTTCACAACCCTTGAACATAAAAATCTAATCCAAGTGCTCAGGAGAATTTATACAAAATATTACAACATTTGAGTGCTACAATGAATTTTGTTTTTCCCAAATCATACCTTAGAAAATTTCCTAAAAACAAATATTACGAAACACCAGAAACAAAATTAAACAATCCCAAAATTGGTTTTGGTAATTAATAATATGAATAAATATTATACAAATCACACACACACACAAGTGTTTGCGCTCTCCAAATATCAGTTTGATAATCCTAGCCAAAATCTCTTAATCTTCTCCATTCCTGTCGTCAATTAATGCCTTTTCCAATCAAAACAAATTAATGCCTATTCCAAACGATTTATCCAACGAAATTATTATTTTACCCAAACGAAATTACTATTTGATGGAGGATAGATGAAGCATAATGCATATGAGGGTGAATATTTCTTATCATCCATCAATATTTGAAAAAGAAAAAATTAGAAGTTATACATCTTTACTGTCCAAAGTGTATGTGTGTCTGTTGTTAGAGTTTACTTCACATTTGAACGCATCTTTTCTTTCATTACCAGTTTTATTCTGACTTTGAATAAAACATTGATGTAGGACTTTCCATAGGTAGCATAGAGTGATGCGATTCTTTTTGTGAAATGACTGAGAAAGCCTGACAAAGAGTAGGTAATGAACTTATCATCAAATCTCGGCTTCTTGAACATAGTTGTCATTAAGCCCACCAAAACTGGCAACCTCTGTTTTGCACTAATTAAATTAAAAAAAAAAGGGTTCGCAGATCTGGGATTCAGGTCTAGGATCAGATTTTTTGTAGTGGGGCGGGTCCCAGATTTGGCCATCCCTAGTTGTTTATGAGTATTGAACCTAAGACCTCGATATTATCAATGTTCTAATGCCATGTTAAATTCCAGTCTAAACTAAAAGCCTGAGCTTTATGCATTTTATCATTTATTCTCTACTACTTTCTAGAATAAAGAACTCTAATTCAGCAAACACGCTTTAGATTAAAAGAGATTGCTACTCGACGTTTCAAACCTCGTAAATCCGGGAAACGGTTATTCCTTTTGGGAGCCCCAATCTCAGTACTGCCTGTGGTTGCATCTCCATTCACACCTGATTAATCAAATCAAATCAAATATTTTAATTCTCTATCAGACATGAATAAATATAAAATTAACCTCAGCGTATATATATAACTAGAAGAAATTGATAACGTGGACACAAGTACTGGAAGTATTTTAGTTGCACACTCCGTAGCAGACTCCAATTGCAGGACGATTTGGTATATAATCTCACACAAATTCAATTTCAGAATATGATCACCTCATTTTTTTTTAATATTGACCTATGCCATATACCATTTATTTATTCTACCCACAACACCATGTTTTTTTTGGCAAATCTGCAATTCATGAATAAAAGAAGTCAAGGATAATAAAAAACTTATTTGATTGTTAGGCTGCAATGTTGCGTTTGATATAAGAAAATTAATTGACCACTTAGCTTAAACCTTCTAATATAGCTAGGAATGAGCCTGACACCTCACATATAAATGACAACATATGATTAGCCGAATGATACACAGTACAATGGACATTTATTTGGACTAGTAGCAACATTATCATCCAACCAGAGATCGGTACTATTCTCGAGCTATTTGGTTAAGGGCAAACTATAAGATCATCGTAATGCCGATCCGAAAAAGGAAATATTATGGTTCATGGCTAAAAGCTACAAACATATTATGATGAACTTCTTGGCCAGAGCGAAAAGTATGTGAATGTTGACAATGCCCATAGGGTTATGAGCTAAGTAACATAATCCTCCTACCCCCCTCCACGCACTGGCGCTCCGGTCACGGACTGACGAACTGGGTGCGTGTGCACCACATTAAGACGAATTAAGAATTTCTAATTCGCATATTAAGAATTTTTAGGTCGCGCACTAAGATTTTATAATTTGCGCACTAAGATTTACTAATTCGGGCACTAAGATTTACTAAGTCGAGCACTAAGTTTACTAAGTCTTCTTAATCTTTCTTAATTCTCCGATTTTGGTTCAAATGAATTTTCATAGTTTCTAAGTACTTCGGGTTGGTAAAAAAAAATATATTATATGGTAACTAAAGAGATAATATTCACTATTCTGTAATAAATTCATGAAAAGATATAATAACATATGAAAGATTAAAATATGTGATAAAAGAAAGTATGACAAATCTATGATTGTGTAACATTTTTACGGAGCAAATAATAATAATTTTGATATCTTATTTTTTTGCATGAAAGTTAATAGAATGAGCTTTAAAATAAAACTTTTATTTTTATTGGGTTATTTAAATGTTTATATTAGTCATTTCATAAGGTAATAATAATTCCGTGAAATAATACGAGTCATTTTTTAATAAATTCATATTATTACCAAACATGTTGAAATACATATATAAAATTTGGTTTCATCTTTCAAATTCATTATTCTATGTTTTAAAATAAAACAAAACATTAATACTTCATTTTCATTTTTCATTCTCTAACCATATTTTTCGGAGAATTCTTACTAGAAAAACAATCAAATATAAGATTTGAATTACACTGCTATCACTGCCTATAACATTTTGTAAAGCTGAAATGTTAGATCATACAATAAGATCTAGTTTTAATGCTTTTGAAGAATTGTAAAGCGGCACACGCCAAAGTTGTTATGAACTTCATATTGTAAATTTGTAAATAATATAATAACGATGTATGTTCATCAGTATTAAATATAATGCATATTATGTATGTTCATCAGTGTATATATATAATTTTAATAGGTGCATTAAGGCACCCGCACTCAATTGTTTTGAAAATTGACGTGTTCGCGCTTCCGCATCCACATCCGCCCACGCATCGAACTTATGCGATCTAGGTTATGAGGGTCAAATAAGATAGCGTAGAAATAGCGTAGAAGGATAGATGGGAAGAGCATTGGCCTAATAAAAAGAGGTCAGCAAAAGAATGATCCCCTTGGACAATTTACTCCTCGCACACTCCACAAGATGAATCCATCGACCACATTGCTGGATTTTTGATAATTATTACATTGTGCTCTCAATCTCCTGCCTTCGCCCAAGATCTTCGATCAACAGATTGGGGGATTTGTGCCCTAGGGTTCTTCGCTGGCTTGGAGTTCTTCGCTGCCAAAAATTGATTTGCTTCTGATACGCCCTAAGTCTTACATTTTTGGTGATTGTGGATGGCTTCCACATGCTTATGCTAGATTGGTGCTTCTGGGTTTGATTTTTGTTGCTTTAAAATCTGCTACACCATTCCCGTACCTTCGCATTTCGCGATTTTTCTGCAACAATTTCTTTGTGGTTCGATTTTGCTATCTGGTGTTGGGTGGTGGTTGAGGGAGTGTCTGAGGCACTCAGTTGATGTTCATTGTGTAAGGGGTGGTGATTTTTATTTATTCTACCATTTCTGGTTCGAAAGTTCTGGTTCGCAAGTACTGCTTGGCTTCCAGCGCACAGAAAGTGTTTGCTTCATTGCCTCTTAGACTCAATGGGAGGCAAGGGTAATAAACATAAGCTCCCCAAGCCTGTTAGTTTACGCCCACAAGGTTCAGCAGGCATTGGTCGGCATACCTCATTCTCGGACAGTGGTTCTGAGAGTGGTTCGATTTACTTGAGTGAAGATGACAACAGTATTGAGGCTGCTATGGCAGAGCCTCTTGGCTTTGGCCCATCGGGAAGCGCAGCCCCCTCCTTGGTTCAGCAGCCATTGGCCGAGAGTACAAGGGCCCTCGACAGCAAGCTTGGCCACCATGACATTCCTTTCAGAGCTCCTCGGGTGGCTCCGGGGTTGCCCAAGCCCAAGTTGGATGTACCAAACCCTTGGACCAAACATCTTGATTTCAAAACAAACAGAAGTGGGCCGAACCTTGCGCCACTCACCCAGACTGATTTGCTTGATAGGAAGTGCCGTGTTCCCATGTCTGAAGTGGATGATATCTCAGTGGTTGGGCATTGCCTTGTGGGCTACTTCGCAGGCAAGTTCCCTGGTATCAAAGCCTTGCAAGAGCTTTGTTCGACTTTGTTCGACTTGGGGAGTCCAGCACAATTATCACTCTCACCCCAGTCGATGGCTCATATTCAAGTTCACCTCAAATACTGACTTGGAGAAAGTGCTTAGTGGGGGTCCGTACAATGTTTATGGTCGTGGGTTGATTCTGAAGAAAATGCCTACACTATTTGATTTCAGCGATAAAGAGATGACTAAAATACCAGTATGGGTCACTCTACCGGGGCTGCCCCCAACTTGCTGGAATGCCAAAGCGCTCAGCAGAATCCTTTCGTACGTAGGGAAACCTATTCACACCGACGAGCTCACCACAACAAAGGCTCGCTTGTCATATGCTCGTGCGCTAGTTGAGGTTGATATGGCTGTCCCTTTGGTCCGGTGTGTACCAACATCCTTCCCGGGAGGGTTGGAACTTGATTTGGAAATTCGATTTGAGAATGAGCCCGACTTCTGTTCTGAGTGCAAGATCATCGGCCATTGTCCCACTAATTGCCCAAGGCTTGTTCGAACAACCAAGGTACCGCCTACCAAACCAGCAAAGGTAGCAGAACCTGTGCACATGAAAAAACAGTCCAAACAGAGCAATGAGGGGGTCCTTGATCATGACCACATTGTGAACAGCATCAATCCAAACGTGACAAGCACAGCGAACCAGTTCAGGGCAAGTACCTCGGGTACCAAGTCATCGGGTATCCCAAGTGACAGTGCCAATGTTGAGCATCACACTGTGGATGATATCCAACTCCCCTCTTCCGCTGCTACTACTTCTGGCATCACCAAGGATGGCCCCAACGGAGGTGTTCGCTCAACTATACATAAGGGGGCCAAAGAAGATTGTTCCTATCAGAATTGCATCCCCCATACGGCCTTCTGGGAATTCAGAGTGTGCTGATCAGGGTGGGCTGAGTCACCACAATGCCACGGGTCAGTCTACACATGGCACCAAATCTGATAGACATAATCGATACACAGATCCAACCCCACAACAGGCTGAGGAAGTGATTGAGCACACGGCTGGGAAGCAAAATAAGAAAAAAAAAAAGGGAAATTAGTAGTGATGGTGGGCGAGACCCCTCGCCTCATCCTCATCAATGAAAATCGCCTCTTGGAACATAAGGGGTTTTCACAAGCCCCTTAAACAGAAAGGTGTTGTGGATCTAATCAAGTCACAACACTTGGACATAATTGGTTTGATTGAAACAAAGTTACAAGACAACCACTTGGATACAATGATGCGAATACGGTTCCCTAATTGGCATCAAGTAAATAACTTCTCAACACATCCTTTGGGTCGCATTTTTGTGCTCTGGAACCCGAAGTCGGTTGTGGTGGAGGTTTTAGATCAGTCGGCACAACACATGGATTGTCTAGTCTCCTGCTTGATTACAAAGATTTCCTTTGTTGCCACATTTGTGTATGGGTTTCACACTATTGACTCGAGACGGCCACTATGGGACATCATCCAACGCACGGGCACAGTTACTCTCGGCCCTTGGCTTGTTTTGGGGGATTTTAACAGTGTGCTTTCAGCTGGGGAGAAACTCAATGGTCTGCCGGTCACAGCCTATGAAACACAGGATCTTGCTACATGCTGCTTGGGGGCGGGATTATCTGACCTCCCATCTACTGGGTGTTATTTTACTTGGACAAATCATACTATCTTATCCAAGATTGATAGGGCCATGGTTAATGAAGCTTGGTGGCAAACAGATTGGAACGCAGAGGCTAGATTTCTACCTCCCGGGCACTTATCTGACCATTCACCATGTATTGTCTCACTTCTTCAGCGTATGACCAGGGTTAGCAGACCGTTTAAATTCTTTAATATGTGGACCACTCATGAGTCGTTTCGGGATGTTGTCTCCTCGGTATGGGATACACCGACGGATGGCACAGAACAATAGTGTGAAACCCATACACAAATGTGGCAACAAAGGAAATCTTTGTAATCAAGCAGGAGACTAGACAATCCATGTGTTGTGCCGACTGATCTAAAACCTCCACCACAACCGACTTCGGGTTCCAGAGCACAAAAATGCGACCCAAAGGATGTGTTGAGAAGTTATTTACTTGATGCCAATTAGGGAACCGTATTCGCATCATTGTATCCAAGTGGTTGTCTTGTAACTTTGTTTCAATCAAACCAATTATGTCCAAGTGTTGTGACTTGATTAGATCCACAACACCTTTCTGTTTAAGGGGCTTGTGAAAACCCCTTATGTTCCAAGAGGCGATTTTCATTGATGAGGATGAGGCGAGGGGTCTCGCCCACCATCAACTACTAATTTCCCTTTTTTTTTCTTATTTTGCTTCCCAGCCGTGTGCTCAATCACTTCCTCAGCCTGCTGTGGGGTTGGATCTGTGTATCGATTCTGTCTATCAGATTTGGTGCCATGTGTAGACTGACCCGTGGCAATGTGGCGACTCAGCCCACCCTGATCAGCACACTCTGAATTCCCAGAAGGCCGTATGGGGGATGCAATTTTGATAGGAACAATCTTCTTTGGCCCCTTGACCCTCTGATCATTGGTCACGGGTTTATCGGCCCCCTTATGTATAGTTGAGCGAACACCTCCGTTGGGGCCATCCTTGGTGATACCAGAAGTAGTAGCAGCGGAAGAGGGGAGTTGGATATCATCCACAGTGTGATGCTCAACATTGGCACTGTCACTTGGGATACCCGATGACTTGGTACCCGAGGTACTTGCCCTGAACTGGTTCGCTGTGCTTGTCACGTTTGGATTGATGTTGTTCACAATGTGGTCATGATCAAGGACCCCCTCATTGCTCTGTTTGGACTGTTTTTTCATGTGCACAAGTTCTGCTACCTTTGCTGGTTTGGTAGGCGGTACCTTGGTTGTTCGAACAAGCCTTGGGCAATTAGTGGGACAATGGCCGATGATCTTGCACTCAGAACAGAAGTCGGGCTCATTCTCAAATCGAATTTCCAAATCAAGTTCCAACCCTCCCGGGAAGGATATTGGTACACACCGGACCAAAGGGACAACCATATCAACCTCAACTAGCGCACGAGCATATGACAAGCGAGCCTTTGTTGTGGTGAGCTCGTCGGTGTGAATAGGTTTCCCTACGTACGAAAGGATTTTACTGAGCGCTTTGGCATTCCAGCAAGTTGGGGGCAGCCCCGGTAGAGTGACCCATACTGGTATTTTAGTCATCTCTTTATCGCTGAAATCAAATAGTGTAGGCATTTTCTTCAGAATCAACCCACGACCATAAACATTGTACGGACCCCCACTAAGCGCTTTCTCCAAGTCAGTATTTGAGGTGAACTTGAATATGAGCCATCGACTGGGGTGAGAGTGATAACTGTGCTGGACTCCCCAAGTCGAACAAAGCTCTTGCAAGGCTTTGATACCAGGGAACTTGCCTGCGAAGTAGCCCACAAGGCAATGCCCATCATCCACTTCAGACATGGGAACACGGCACTTCCTATCAAGCAAATCAGTCTGGGTGAGTGGCGTAAGGTTCGGCCCACTTCTGTTTGTTTTAAAATCAAGATGTTTGGTCCAAGGGTTTGGTACATCCAACTTGGGCTTGGGCAACCCCGGAGCCACCCGAGGAGCTCTGAGAGGAATGTCATGGTGGCCAAGCTTGCTGTCGAGGGCCCTTGTACTCTCGGCCAATGGCTGCTGAACCAAGGAGGCGGTTGCGCTGCCCGATGGGCCAAAGCCAAGAGGCTCTGCCATAGCAGCCTCAATACTGTTGTCATCTTCACTCAAGTAAATCGAACCACTCTCAGAACCACTGTCCGAGAATGAGGTATGCTGACCAATGCCTGCTGAACCTTGTGGGCGCAAACTAACAGGCTTGGGGAGCTTATGTTTATTACCCTTGCCTCCCATTGAGTTTAAGAGGCAATGAAGCAAACACTTTCTGTGCGCTGGAAGCCAAGCAGCACTTGCGAACCAGAACTTTCGAACCAGAAATGGTAGAATAAATAAAAATCACCACCCCTTACACAATGAACATCAACTGAGTGCCTCAGACACTCCCTCAACCACCACCCAACACCAGATAGCAAAATCGAACCACAAAGAAATTGTTGCAGAAAAATCGCGAAATGCGAAGGTACGGGAATGGTGTAGCAGATTTTAAAGCAACAAAAATCAAACCCAGAAGCACCAATCTAGCATAAGCATGTGGAAGCCATCCACAATCACCAAAAATGTAAGACTTAGGGCGTACCAGAAGCAAATCAATTTTTGGCAGCGAAGAACTCCAAGCTAGCGAAGAACCCTATGGCACAAATCCCCCAATCTGAAGGCAACGCTCGAAGAAACTTTAGAGGTAGCAACAACCCTCTTCGAATAGAAGGCAATCAGTCGGGAAGGATTGAGGGCACCCGATAGGGGAATATGTGAATACCACCAACAAAGGGATCCAAAGGAGGAAGGTGGTTGATCAAGCCAACAAGTAGGGTGATAACAGCAACATTTTGACTAATAGGATGCAAAAGATAGACTTGCCAAAAATGCACCTTTCAAGAAAAGTACTGTTATTCTGGTTTTTAGTTATTTTACTCAGTTTTGTGACTAGTGCAACTAAAAAACTAAAACCGAAAGCACGATAAAAACAAGTAATTTTTAACGTGGTTCGGTCAAACCAGCTTAAGCGACTTTTTTGTATCTTTTCTTCTATATAAGCCACTACTTCATCAGTTGAATGTCTTTGGACCTTGTCTGTCCCATAAAACATTACACGCCTCATGAGAGCTATATAAAACTTTCCGTTCAACCTACCTAGTCCACAAGGCCACATTCAGCTATCAAACAAATCCATTAAGCACACAGTATCACAATCACCAATAAACTTATACAATTAAAGACTCACTTTTGATCTTGACGCCTGAATGATGAACACACTTAGTAAGTCTCCGTTCAGCGATCACCACTCGAATACTCGAAATCCCTTCTATGCACGGACCTTTTTCCTGAACTTACCTTCTTTCCCCGAAGAATGTATAAAAGAAATCAATGCATCAAGCAAGATAGATTGTTTTTTCCCAAGAACTCACATTAGTCTCTCAAAGATTGTATCATTAAACTCGGTGCATAAATGCGATATATTCACTCTGAATATTTGACATTGAAAACCCACTCGTCCTCGCTTGATCACACATGGTCAGAGACGGAGGCACGTACATTTAAAAAAAAATTAGTGTTAAATTTGAGAAATTTTGTATTTCAGCGTAACCTTCTAAATCAATATAGTCCGTTAATAATACATCTAACTTGACTATCCCCAAGTAAATTTGCATCTGGTCACACTCCTATATACACTCTCTATAAATGAATCGTTCAATCTCAATTACAATGAAGCAAATCTTGAAGTTATTGCAAAATCTGTTGCAACACATATTGGCACAGATTTCCCTTCAAGATTCAGAAGCTTATCCGAGATCCCTGAGAATACTTATGACTTATGAGCACGTTTCTACTAAATAAAAATCTCTACATTGTTGCTCTCCTTGGATATTTCAATCAAGGAAAATACAAACAAAAAGCAATCATCAAATACAGGGTAACTCACTTTCTACAGCAGTGAAGTAAGCTTCGCGGGATACAGCTTGTACTGCTCCAATCTGCCATGAAATTATAAGAATATCACAAAGTACATAAATCATACAATACCCAAACTCAATATTACAAATTACCATTAGCATTAAAATAAATCTCGAAACAATACATATAATACTTTTATATTATAAAGAACGTACCCCAGCAGCTTTGACAAAGCTTTCGGTGATTCGATTGAGCAAAGGGTGGCCAAGATCAAAGAAACCTCCCTTGTCAAAGCTCCTTAGCTCATCTAGCAATGACCGATTCTCCAAATTATTTCCACTCATCTTTTTTCTCACCTTTCGAAGAAACCTAAGTTTTTGTTTCTTAAACAAAGTACAGAACTCAAGAAACTAAGGTATATATTGGGAAAATGAAATAGAGAAGCGGAGAGTGATGACAGGTGTCCCTATGTGCTGTGCATGTGTCCGTTGCAGCTTGTCTCGTATCGCCGATCTTCGTGGCGGTCTTTTCGAAATACAGGTTAAACTACGTGGCATCACATGAATAGTTCACGCATGGATTTGGAGACGGGGTTTTGTATTTCGTATACACCAATCCTCTGAAATGCTAGTGTTTACATAAATAATTCATTTGTTGCCAAGAGTATGTGGTCTAGCCGAGATTAATTTTATTAGAGAGTTTGAGATTTTGGGTTCAAGTCTCATCCGCATATTATTTTTCATATAGTTGTATTGGTTGCTTAAAAAAAATTGATTTGTTATGGTGATTCGATGCACATGTTATATGTTTGGATAAATGATTTTTAGATAAATATAGGAATTATAAAGGTAAACTTAAAAAAAAAAAAAAAAAAATTGTCCCATAAAATAGTGATCTTTGTAAAAACAAGAAAGAACAACACCAATTTTGGAGTTGATAATCTACTGCTACTCTAGTAGTTAAAGACTTTAAATTTTATTACTTAACTTCGGCTGTTTTATTTCATTTTAAGACCTTTTAGAACCTGACACAATTTAAATTTCGGTTGTAAAGACAACTAATTTTATGGAATTAATGAATGGATTTTTGTTGAATTCTGTATTACGAGTCTTGTTAATTGAATTGTTATTTGGAATCAACGTCGATGTTATCGACCTCGATCTTGACACCATCGATGGAGCTAAAGATGATAACTCATTCATTGTTATACGCATCAAGAGCTGATCTAGTTTAACGGGGCTCCGACCCGAGTTAGACCTGACCTTTGTGATACGATATAGTCTAGTAGCTAGAAAGTACTACTGATTGCACTTTATTTAACAAGAAAATTCCAGTGTTGTACGATTAATCCGCAAATGCAGGGTTGTCAAGTTTAGTATAGTAATTTCGAAGTAAGAGTGTCAAACCCACATAGACTAATTGTAAGTACCAAATAAGACGATTTAAACTATATTTAATCTACAATATTGAATTAAAGAAAATACTAAACTAAATTAATCTACTACTAATCCAACCAAGCAAATCAAAGTTAATGTGAAAAATCACTTAAGAAGATTATCAAGGCGTCGGTTCGCCAGTGTAATACCCTATGATCCTATATTGAATATCCATATCTCTAAAGTGGCGCGTTCTCCGATTTTATATAATATACTCTCTCGAGCAATATTAAACCTAATATCAAATTGCAGTAAGTTATCGTGCACTTATCTAACAACTCAATATTGCGTTAAGATCTATGAAAACCCATAGGTTTCGATTCTAGATATGTATGACAATCATACGTGTATTTGATATCATCGTTCTATCTCAATCTGAAATCAACGGCCTAATTTATTATGTTGTATGACAATATCTTCTCTCGATCGTAATTACAATGTATAGAATCATGCAATGGGTGATCAATCATTTAAAGCATAAGATCAGCAAATTATGCACAAAGAATATAGGAATTCAATCAAGATATAATAATCAACTCATATGTTCAAACCAAAGGATCCCCTAATCTTAATAAATAAACTTAGTTCATAATTAAATTGAAAAACCAAAGCTTAAATATGTCTAGCAACAATACAAGCATGATAAAATAAAACTAAAGTTTAAAAGTAAAGATAAACTCCCGACGTCCCGTTTGCAGATCCTCTATTGCTTCTTTCTCAATCGTCTCATTGAATCCCCTTGTTGACTTGTTCCATATCCTAGGATGTATGGATGAAAGTTGATGATGGATGAAGGCTGCTCCTATATCAAAATATGTTTTCCAACTCTGTACAAGTCTGATAAAATCGTGCATCAATTTGTTTTTATAGTGGGGGAGGAAGAAGTTTCATTGTTGGACTCAAATATTTCAAAAGGAAACAAATCTCAAAAATTTATCACCTACCGATCGATCGGCAAGATCCTATCGAACTATCAATATGTCTTCCTTTTTATTTTACACTTTCGCACTCTACCGACCGATCGGTAGTTTGCTACAATGTTTTTTTTGTTGTTTTAGTTTCTTTGGATTTTGGTTGGACCTTTGAACTTGCTTTCATCTTCATTCGACATGTTAGCTCGATTGAATCCTTTTTATCGTTATTTTCGCTCCTTTTTCCATATTTCCTCGCACTTCTATATAAATTCCTTAAACATCCAAAATTCATACCAAAAGTGTAATTTTTTTCCGCTCACTTCTACTTGGATTCCCGAAACATGCAAAACTAATACCCAAAAGCATAAATATGTCCAAGAATCAACGTAAAAGCAATGAGAAAACATGAAATATAAGTGCAAAAATGACATTTATCAGGTGCCAAACGTCTATTAGGTCACGCTTCGTCTGACGTCTAAAGCTTTAAGCCAGACCATAGTTAATAGCTTTTGGCACCTAGCACCTGTAATAACATGGGTGTTATACCTAGATAATAAATTAATGAATAACATTGGAATTGAATTATAATCTTTATTAGAATAGATGAGCATGCCCCGTGAAGAGCATGTCCCGAGAAGGCTGTGTCCCGAGAAGAGCATGCCCTGGGAAGGGCATGTCTTGAGAAGAGCAAGTCCCAAGAAGAGCATGTCCCCAGAAGAGCATGCCCCGTGAAGAGCATGTCTCGAGAAGAGCATGTCCCGAGAAGGTCGTGTCCCGTGAAGTGCATGTCCAGAGAAGAGCATGTCCCGAGAAGGGCATGTCTCGAGAAGAGCATGTCTCGAGAAGGCCGTGTCCCATGAAGAGCATGTCCCGAGAAGAGCATGCCCCGTGAAGAGCATGTCTCGAGAAGAGCATGTCCCGAGAAGGTCGTGTCCCGTGAAGAGCATGTCCAGAGAATAGCATGTCCCGAGAAGGGCATGTCTCGAGAAGGCCGTGTCCCATGAAGAGCATGTCCCGAGAAGAGCATGTCCCGAGAAGGCAATTTCTCGAGAAGAGCATATCCCGAGAAGAGCATGCACCGAGAAGGCCGTGTCCCGAGAAGAGCATGCCTCGAGAAGAGCATGTCCCAAGAAGGGCAGGTCTCGAGAAAAGCATGCCCCATGAAGAGCATGTCTCGAGATGTCCCGATAAGAGCATGCCCCGTGAAGAGCATGTCCCGAGAAAGCCGTGTCCCTTGAAGAGCATGTCTCGAGAAGAGCATGCCCCATGAAGAGCATGCCCCGAGAAAAGCATGCCTCGTGTAGAGAATGTATCGAGAAGAGCATGTCCCGAGAAGGCCGTGTCCTGTGAAGAGCATGTCTCGAGAATAGCATGTCTCGAGAAGACCATTTACCGAGAAGAACATATCTCGAGAAGAGCATGCCCCGAGAAGGCCGTGTCCCGAGAAGAGCATGCCCCATGAAGGGCATGTCTCGAGAAGAGCATGTCCCGAGAAGGGCAGGTCCCGAGAAGAGCATGCTCCGTGAATAGCATTGTGATATCCGCGAAATGATTATGT
This sequence comes from Haberlea rhodopensis, assembly GCA_907163345.1. Lineage (NCBI taxonomy): Eukaryota > Viridiplantae > Streptophyta > Magnoliopsida > Lamiales > Gesneriaceae > Haberlea > Haberlea rhodopensis. The sequence goes on from CAJQUN010001267.1 coordinate 63,534, forward strand.
GGGTAATCATACAATTAAGGGTTGTTAATTGTGAGCCTATGTGCTAAAGGCGTATTTTATGTGGGAGTGATTTATTTATTTTGATGATGTGGTTTAGGGAGCATGTTAGGTGTTTTTAATTGTTGTGTTGATGTGGTAAAATAATAAAATATCAAGGAAAGATATTTTTATACATTGTATGAAATACCGGGACACAATTAAACACCACAAAACCACCCTACATGCAACCACCCCACCCCCACTTGGTTGAACCCACGCCCCTCCCCTGTTTTCTGGAAAGCAGATTGACTAAGTATGCTACTTTGGACTTGGATATTTTCATTTTGCCTCTTCCAAAAGACTCCTTCTTCTTCCCTTCCTTTTGTCTGCAACTTGGTCGGTTTCTAGGAAGAAAGTGATCGGATTTCGTTAAACCCTTCATATAGAAAATCGAAGAGCAAAAGTGGTGAGGAGTCACTTGTTTTTCCAGTTTTCTGATTTCTAGCATGTATGTTCTTCGTAGCAGATTTGGAATGCTAGTGTAGGGTTTAAAGAAATATTGTTATGATTAGTTTTATGTGATGTTTATGAAGCTCTCTGTATTTTTCCTTGAGCATGTTGCATGTTTTATGTTGAGGAAATAAGCATGTAAAGTAGGGTGTTCGGAAATCTGGGTAGGGGTATGCCCTGTTTTTCTGGAAAATGTGGACTGAGAGTGATTTTGAGGAGGTGATATTATGCATGTTAGATGGGTTTTAGGGTGAACCTTCGATTTGAGTACATGCATGGTAGTTTGTAAAGCCCAGGACATTTCATGTTTGAGCATGTTTTATGAAATATGTGGTAGTTTTTATAGCATGAAATGAAGTACTCAAAAATCTGGAAATAAAATATGTTGCCCTGTTTCCGGAAATGTTGATCGAGTACTTGTATAAATGGTCGACGTTTATGCATGTGGACTTATGTTTGAGGAGTAAATTTGATATGAATACACTCAGGGTAGTGTGTTATAACTGCTAGCATGTTGGTCTTGGCATGTTGTATGTCTTACATGTTAGATTTAAGGGTATGAATATCGGTGTTAGGGAATTCTGGAAAATCTGGGTTGAATATGATCCACCGATCGATCGGTGAGGAACACCGATCGATCGGCAAAAGCCGTAGCTTTTTTCCATAATTCAAACAGTTCACCGATCGATCGGTAGTGTTTTTTTTTTTTTTTAAATGTAGAATTGTTTAAATTTAATATTGGATTGTAATGAGACATCTAATATTGTGTTGTACACTGGTGTAGAGCCTTCACAGACAGCTACACAGCGCAGGGGATAGAGTCCCACAACACACTACATTTTGGAAAGGTACGTAAGCGGCGTACGGGCACCCCAACGGTAACATGTATTGTGTGTTTATTTATTTAACACAATGCAAAGTAAGATATGCATAAGATAGTGCATGATGATATGATACATGTTGATATGCTTCGTTTTTGCATATGTATGTTGTGAAATATAAGAGGTGTATTTCACGTGTGAAATATAAGAGGTGTATTTCACGAGTCAAGGTTATCCTAGTGAGGATTTAATGCTTACGCTAACGTCCATAAGAAGCGAGGAAGAATTCCGCTTATGTGGATTTCCATAGGAAGCGAGGAGGAATTTCGCTTACGTGGAAAAGTAAGAAGCATTGAATGCACTATTGATAAGTGACTCAGGATTGAAATAAGGATTTGAGAAGGAAGGATATGTCATGACATTTATTTATGAAACCATATGTTCATATAATGTTTTATTATGAGTTATGGTACAGGGACAACCAATGGGCGTTGTAAATGCTTGGAAATACAGGAAGTGCTTTGTATTTATGATTTGTGCATTTACGCTTTACATTCATATTATGTTGAATATGAATTAGGATATGCTCATGTGTTTGGGGGGTTGTCTTTGTAGGTGCTTTTGATGATGAGAACCAAGGTCAGGGTTGATATGCTGAGCTGTAAGGAGTGCTACAGGATAGCATGTTAGGGAATTTTTGTATAGCTTCTACATGTAGTAGAGTAAGACTATAGTGTAGTACCCTTTTGTAGGAATACGTGAAATTCCTTTTAAATTAAGGTACTGTAATCTCTTAAGCTCAGATTAATCAACACGACTTACTACTCTGATTTATACATATGAATGTTTAGTTCTCTTAATTGCACCTAAGATTATGATTGAGATAACGGGGTCTCACAAGCATGTCCCGAGAAGAGCATGTCCCGCGAATGATATATCCCGAGAAGTAATGTTCTCATCTCAAAATGTGGCTATGAAGTTGTAATAACAAGATCCCTAGAATCATGGGATCATGGAAGGGGTCATAAGATGTCTTAAAATGATTGACATGCGGTATGTAAGATCACGTCGCCTGTGGAAGTAACGATTAATACCCCTCGGGAAAATAAACGAGAGGTGTTCAAATCTGAAAGGTTAGGAACAAGGGGACCCACTGTCATCATCATGAAAAATGACGTGCTAATAGTGTTTTTCGGAGTATGAGGATTGTGATTACCTGAGGGTACAAAAATTACATATTATATAAAAAAGAAGGAGGATATAAGGACCGAGGAAAAGAATAAAAAGAGCGACCTCTAAAAAAACGGGCAGAACCCGGCCCTCACAAGATTTTCAGATAACATTGGTGTAGTCTGTGGGAAAATATCTTACTCTAAGGCGTAGATATGGTGAATACACAAAAAACACGACCAACTAACAATCAAGGACCTAAAGAATCCTCCAGTGTTCGTCGGGAGCAACCCCCACCAGGTGTCCCAATGGTGGGAGCATTAACGTGAGAATAACTCAATCATCTGATTACTGCTATTGTGGAACAAGTGGTGGATCGTATTTGCCCCCGGGTAAACATAAGTCATGAGGAACTTCCGAAAGGAGCAGCTACGAATCATGATGCCACATCACGCAACCAAGAATCCATTGCCCCACCTTTAAATGATCGATTGGATGAACTAAGAGAACAAATCCATCAGATGAAGGAAGAACGGACTAAGCCTTTACCTGGCAAAAGAAATGTGCATTTTTCTCTTGATATTGTAGAAGAAGCCCTGCCTAACAACTTTCGATTTCCTAGCGTGGGGGAATATGATGGTAGTTCCGATCCTGAAGAACATTTGGGGCGCTTTGAGAATGCTTCCACGTTGCACTGTTATTCTGATCAACTCAAGTGCACAATATTTCTCACCACTCTCGTTAAGTCCGCTCAACACTGGTTCAACCAGCTTAAACCTGGTTCTATAACCTCTTTCGACGAGTTCAGTACTTTATTTGTACACCAGTTTTCCAGCAGAACACAAGAAGACTTCCTTAAGTCTTTTTGATTTGAACAAGGGGAAGGAAAGACTCTTCGTAATTATATCAAGAAGTATAACACATGGCTTTGATTATACTATGTAATTTGGATGTTCAAGCCTTTTTTTATATACATGGGGGTGGATCGGTGCTTCAAAAGAACACCTGATGCCACTTTTGACCCGATGGGTGTGACGATGATCAAGACTTTTGCTAAGTTATTAATTTAATGAAAAAATCATTCATACATTCTATATATGTAATTACATCAGTTTTAGTTGTTATATGTATAAAATTATATATTTCCATTTAAAATTCTACATTTTCACAATTTCCTAAAATTGAAATCAAAATTGTGTATTGTATATCTTCCAAAATCTCATTAAAAGTGTCATAATTTTATAATTTAACATACGTAACAAAATCGTAGAAAAAAAAAAAAAATCACACCAGAATTTCATACGACTCGAAACTTATTATTTAGAGGTATCAATTTGGGTCAAGCACGCCGGATTGGCCCAACCCAACCCGTCAAATAAGCGAGTTAGGACATGATTTTTTGGGCCCACCAGAAGGCTGGGCTATATGGGCCAACCCGTTTGTGTCACGGATTTTGACGAGTTAACCCGCGGACGGATTTTGAAGAGTTAACCCGCGGGTTGGTCCTTTTTTAAAAAAAAAAAATTCTTTTTTTAGCCCCAATTCATAAATAGGAACTAAATATCACATTGAAAAATCTAATCCACAATATAATTTTCACTTGGTCATACTTGAAAGTTGCAACATGCATTTCAAATTTGGGTAAAACGCCGCGGCTAAATAAAACCTGAAGCAATTTCCAGTATTCTCCTAACATCATTTCCAGGCTCGACAACCTCAGTTGGAATTCTCTTTGAAGTTATTTTTTATTTTTTTTAATTTTGGTGGGTTGACCCGCCCAACCCGGGGCCAACCTCGGAACATTACAGGAAAAACAACTTACGTTTTCCTCCGAAATACCTAAATTTTTGGATTTTCCAACCTATCGAAATAAAATTCGAAAAATTCCTGAAATTTAAAGAGTTCCGAAATTTAGCATAAAAAACAAATGACAATAACTTTTTTCTAATTCACCATTATTTATTACAATAAAAAAAAATTACAAGATAGATTAATAAACACACATCTTCAAAAAATAATCATATTATAGTGATATGTTATTTGCAGGCTATTTTATTTCACACATTTTATTTTATGAATTAATTATGAGTAACACAAACTGCAGCATAAATAACATTCCATCATATTTTTGCCATTGTTCTAAATCTTTTTGAAATTCCCAAAAACAGAGTTCACTTTCAAATTTTTCCATATTTCCGAGTGCATCCTTTAATTTCCAAAATTTTGCAACAAAATGTATAAACGAAAAACATTTAATTAGACTCCATTAGGGTAGAAAGATTTCATAAATTTGGATTTCAAATCCTTATCTCAAATCAACTCAAATTATTTGGATAATTTTCAAATTATTTATTTCAAATCATTAATTTCAACCACAAGTTATTTATTTATTTTTTCTACCAAACCAATATAGTACAAATCTATAACTAAAGTCATGTCAAATGCATTCTTTCAAATTCATCTCAAATAAAATCCTTCAATCCAAGTTCAGATATGAGCGCATGTTTTTTTTTGTTGTTGAGAAAACTTGCAGATTAACCTTCTTATCATGTGCAACATCACTCATATCCTTCCCAAGCTATTCTTATTCTCAAATAAGTTAAATTTTAAAACATACAAGGATTTTCCAAGAACCTAAAACACCAGAGAAGGAAAGCGAAAAATGACCGAAAGCAGTAAACGCCATATATATATACTTAGTTAGGCGTGGTCAAGATAGGACCTATCATAGTCTAGAAATTTACAAGCATACACACTATGTCAGCTTCACATACCTCCACCTATTTGCTTCTTTACAGTCATTCTGCTGTATCAGAATCTAAAGAGAAGGTGTGGATCAGTCCTTTTCTTGTCCCATGTCTAAATCAGGATGGAGAAGTCCTTCGAATTGCAGCTGTACAAGACAACATATTAGTTGACTATGGAAACTGATGTTGCAGAATGGCGATAATAGATGTAATATTTATCTACCGATGCGCTTTTATGTGCTAATTTCATCTTTCTGTAATCTTCTTGTGCTTTCTTGGAGCGAAACATGGCCTGGACTCTTACAACGGATCTCTCAACCCTGTCCTCAGCTTGTTTCCTGCTGGCCTTGAAGAAGTCTTCTTCCACATCATCTTCTTGAGTTGGATCTTTGAGGGTTTCATCAGGTTGTATCTGAATCCCACGGATGCCTTTTCTCTTTAAACGCCAGCGAAGTATTGCTTTTTCAAGGATCCCAACCGACCAAACAATCTTGCGGTACTGTCTCCGGGCTTGTAAACCGCGGAAAGCAGCCTGCATTGAATTGAAACACTTAATTTCCAGCGCAAGACATGATATAACCAAATACTGCACAAATAATAGCATGTTTACTAGGATTGGATAAAGGGAAAAACGGATTGAAGTTTTAGTCCTTTAAAGATTATTTTGGCAACCAGCAACCTCAACTCAGCCATGTTCCAAATCCACAAAATGGATCTCAATCCCTTGGATAAATCCCCATATTTAGTTCTACTTACTTGTATTTTAATAGCCTTCTGACGCTTGTCAAGGAAATCTTTTCGCATCTTGAAAGTACGGAATCTATATTGGATTCTAGCAGCAGCTGCCATCTTTTTGCGCCTATTGTGATTGCGGAAAGCATGCTGGATCTTCAATGCTGCAACTATGTTACGTGCTTCCTCTTCGGGATTAGATGAACGAATTGATTTTGTTCTTACTTTGAGCGAGTGCTCACTCATTGCAACCTGGATACGTGCAGCTGCATCAGCAGCTGTCCGGTAAGCCGCAAGAGTGTCCTTCAGATTTAACTCCTCCTCACATAAATCTTCAGAGTTCACAGTTACACTGGTGGTAGTTTGTAATGACCCACTAACATTTCCTGCCAATGTCATATCATTAAACTGCGCAACTAAAGCCTTCTCGGCAAGATAAGCTGCCAAACCGTCAAAACCATTTTTGGAAGCAAGATCAGCAGCAGTGCTTCCACCAGGGTTTTCTGGAGTTGGATCGGTGACTAGATTAGGCTTTGCCCCAGCAGATAAAAGGGCTGCTACCATTTTCTCCCTGAAAACGATGATAAATTAATACATGAAAAACACGACAAATCAATTATACAAATTAGTCTCCGATGGTATCAGATACATATTCCAACTATGTTAATAATCCCAGTTGACCTCAACTGTTGATTGATGTTGAACAATTTCCTAACAATGTTATGCTTGTATTTTGAGGTCTTCTTACGCCATGAAAATTCATTTCAAACCCAATCACAAGAATCCAACCAGTCAAGTTACCAACACACCGTGAAGCATAAACAACAACAAAACCTAGGGAGAGGGTTAACAAAACGGAGAGAAGGAAACATTTACAGATAAGAGGAAACATTTCCCAACTACCTTCCATGATATGCAGCCCAATGTAGAGCAGTCCAACCTAATTTGTCCCTATAATCCAATGATAAGCTAGAGCATGAAAATGAGTAGACAGCCCACGTGTAACCTAGAATGGCACACAAATGAATTACGCCTTGACCATGCTCATCACGTTCAGAAATTTTGCACCCTACTACCACTTTTTCTAGCAACCACTCTTGCAGTCTATTCTGCAAAGTCAACTCAAACAAGCTATCCTTTGCCCGGGAAAAAGACATTTTGGCATCTTCAACTATTTTGGTCAAAGACATCCAGCCATTGGAGATGTGTGAGGTTTTTCGAGAAAAGGCTTTGGCTTCCTTCACGGCATTTTGGGAAGGTTTGGTAGAAAACAAACCAAGGCTTTTAGATGATGAAAACAATAAATGAGCTAGCCTCAGCTGAAGTTGAAATTCTTCCCAGTCAGGCTTGTCATCACAAGAAATCTCACACTTGGGCACCAGGGGAGTACGAAACTCAAAAGTCAAAACTTGGCTGATAGGATTGTGGCCATCAAAGGTCAGATAAAGGCTTACTAGCCCAGGACTTTGTGGTGAAATCATACATCGAATCACCCCATCCTGTATAACTCTTGCAGAAACAATAGAATCTCCACACACCAGAAATAGATTAGAATTTGTGCAGGATAGTTGTCCTCCTGTAAAAAACCCAACAACTAAAATCTGCAAAACAATCACCAAGTCAACAAACCATTATTTGTAACAGCAATCTACCATAGAAGTTTGATATAAAGGAAAACCAATCACAATTCTACCAAAATTTTAGCAAATGAGTTAAAGAATCCAAAAATAAACATGTGTTGATTGTGTAAGAAACAAGCATAAAAGAATTTTTTCCCCTTATAATTCAAATGAGGAATGTGTAGTTTTGAGGAATATCAGGGTATGAGGAATGCTTAATTCTCATTGAATTGAATTAGAGTCTTGATACATCCAAACATATATAGAGTCCTACTCCTATCTCCTCTTATCTAATAGATTTGAAATACTAAATAAAAATCTAATCTAATCACAATCTTATCATTAGAGATTACAAGATAATATCTAATCTTTAATAATATCTAATCTTCAACACTCCCCCTCAAACTGGGTCATAGAGATTGATCATGCCCAGTTTGTTGCTTAGCTCTTCGAAGTCTTTGTCAGGATGTCTGCAATTTGCAAGTGTGTAGGAATGTATTTGACATCAATTTCCCTTTTTTCGATCTTCTCACTTATGAAATGTTGATCCACTTCACTATGCTTGGTACGATCATGATGGACTGGATTTTTGGATATACTAATGGCAGCTTGGTTGTCACACATTAGCTTGATTGATTGACGATCTTCAAGTTTTAATTCAGCAAGTAATCTTTTTAGCCATACTCCTTCACAAATTCCATGAGCCAAGGATCGGTACTCTGCTTCAGCACTACTGCGAGCCACAACCGATTGCTTCTTGCTCCTCCACGTCACTAAATTTCCCCATACAAATGTACAATATCCAGACGTGGAACGTCTATCTGTAGGTGACCCAGCCCAATCAGCATCATTGTACGCTTTAACTACTTTGATTGAAGTTTTTCAGAAGAGTAGCCCTTTCCAGGGGTCTGTTTAAATATCTCAACACTCGATATACATCATCCATATGTTCTTCAGTTGGATTGTTCATGAACTGATTGACGACACTTACCACAAATCCGAGGTCGGGTCGCGTATGTGAGAGATAGATGAGTTTGCCAACAAGTCTTTGATATCTCCCTTTAGTGGACTATCCATCTTTAGTCCTACCTTGATATTAGGATCCATTGGAGTATCCACTGGCTTGCATCCCAACATACCGGTTTCCTTTAGAAGGTCTAAAACATACTTTCTTTGTGAGATTGAGATCCCAAGAGATGATCTTGCTACCTCGATTTGTAGAAAATACCTGAGATGTCCAAGGCCTTTCTTTTCAAATTCATTTGACAGTAATGACTTTACTCGGTTGATTTCTTCTTCCCAATTTCCTGTCAGAACAATATCATCTACATATACAATGAGAACAGTGATCTTGCTTATTTCAGAGTGTTTTACAAACAAGGTGTGATCAGATTGGCATTGGATGTATTCATCTTCCTTTAAAACATTAGTAAACAGATAAAACCAGGCCCTAGGTAATTGTTTAAGTCCATAGAGTGACTTTTTCAATCTACATACCTTGTTGGACGTTTCTTTTGATTCAAAACCTGGTGGGATGTCCATATATACTTCATCCTCAAGATTTCTATTAAGAAATGCATTTTTGACATCAAGTTGATATAGAGGCAAAACTAAGTTGGCAGCAACTGATAGGAGAAGTCAAACCGTATTGAGTCTGGCCACTGGTACAAATGTCTCTTGATAGTCAATACCATATGATTGTGTGTATCCTTGGCCACAAGTCGAGCTTTGAACCATTCTATGCTTCCATCGGACTTATATTTAACAGTGAATAGCCATTTGCATCAAACTGTTTTCTTTCCTGGTAGGAGATCAGTAATATGCCATGTGTTATTCTTTTCCAATGCCTTTATTTCATCGAAGGCATCAACTTTCCACTTTGGATCACTGAGAGCTTCGTGAATATTTGATGGAACCTGAACCTGATCCAAATGTGAAACATATGCACGATATGCAGGAGAGAAACGGTGAAAATAGACAAAATTACATATTGGATGTTGTGCACGAGTCCTCACTCCTTTTTTTAACGCAATTGGTCTTTCATCAATATCATCAATATTATCAGGTTCAATATTGATATCAGTCGTACCTTTGTTATTGTTACCTGAATTTGGCAGCGGGGTACAGACATGGGCAGGTTGAGCTTGTATCAAGGGCTGTTCTTTCCGAGAGAATACCTGTAGAGGTCGGCTTGGGTTTTACTGGATACCAACTGTATATGGGCTCAGACGTGAATTATTGTGTGGTTCGGTAGTTTGAGTAGTGGTGGTTCAGGAAGTTGAGCAGGCTGTGGTTCGGTAGTTTGAGTAGTGGTGGTTCAGGAAGTTGAGCAGGCTGTAGTTCGGGAGTTTGAGCATGTTGTGGTTCGGGAATTTGAGCAGACTGTGGTTCAGGAACCATTGCAGTATGTGGTTCGTGCTGGATGGACGTTCGTTCGATTAGTGGTAGATTCGAAGCTTCTATTCTGCTGCTAATCTCCCCCTGAAGCGAAGAACTGTGATAGAAGGGCTCATTTTCGAAGAATGTGACATCCATTGAAGTGTAAAACTTCTTTGTGATCGGGAATAACACTTGTACCCCCTTTTGGTTAGGTGAATAATCAAAGAAATATGCACTTGATGGATCGTGGTTCAAGTTTGCCACGATGTGAGAGTGGATGAGGACAAAGGATGTGCAGCGAAAGATTTTGAGAGGAATCTTATGAAGTAGGTGTGTGGCAGGGTGGATGTCTAAAAGAGTCTGGATCGGGGTTTTGTAGTTGAGGATACGAAAAGCATCCTATTGATAAGATAAGTGGCGGTGAGGATGGCGTCACCTCAGTAACATGTGGGAACATTGGATTGAAAAAGCAGAGAACGGGCAACCTCAAGAATGTGAGACGGGTTTTTCGTTCAGAGACTCAATTCTGTTGTGGAGTATCAACGCACACTTTGGTGAATAATCCCATGTGTGTGCAAATATTCCCCCCAAATGGAATTGAAATAATCACGGGCTCTGTCGGTTTGGAGGATTTTAATATTTGTAGAAAATTTTGTCTGGATCATGATATGGAACTGCTGGAAAATATGGGAGGTCTCAGTTTTGTCCTTCATGAGGAAAACCCACGACAAACGGGTGTGATCATCCACAAATAAGAGAAACCAACGAGTACCACTAACATTTTTGACATTTGAGGGTCCCCATATATCGTTGTGTATGAGGGTGAAAGGGGTAGAGGGTTTATACTGATTTGGTGTAAGCGTGGTGCGCTTGTGCTTAGATAATTGACAAACATCACATTGTATGGAAGAAGAAACTTTATTAATAAATAATTAAGGAAATAGTTTTGCCATATACAAAAAATTGGGTTGCCCTAGTCGATAGTGCCATAAACATATTTCACTATCCTTATTGGAAAGAAGTGTTGAAACAGAATAAGATAAAGTGGGAGAAGAGCTGGTACTGGGACGACTCTTTGAAATAGCATCTTTCAGTAGTTACAACCCTGCAAACAGCTCAGCACCGCCAATCGTCTTCCCTGATGCCAAGTCCTGAAAAACACAAAAACCATTAAAGAATTTCGCCAAAACACCGGAAAATTTTAGTGAGTTTACTCAATGATAATAGGTTACAATGAAGATCAGGAACGAATAAAACAGAATGCAAAATAAGATCCTTTGTCAAGCACACTGAACCATATCCAGAGACATGGGAGCATGAGACATTGACAATGCGTACAGTGTGAGGGACTGTACAGGGTGTGAAAGAGCGGAATAATGCCAAATTTCCCACCTATATGGTAGGAAGCACCAGAGTCAACAATCCATGCGGTTGATAAAGCTTGCTGTGAGAGCAAAGCATAAGAGGAAGTACCTTGACGAGCCACATTACCAGAGTCAACAAGGGAGGATGATGTCTGTGAAGGATTTTGGGTGAACAGTTACTGCAAGGGCCTCCAGTTGGGCTTTGGTGAAAGGTGGAGGCTCTGAAGCCCGAGTATTTTGATGGGTGGCAGTATATGCACGTCGTTAGCGTGCGGGCTGGCTTCCCATGGATTTTCCAGCAAGTCTCAATATTATGAGTGGGCTTCTTGCATCGGTCACACCACAGGCGTCCTTTATTTGATCGCCCAGTGGAGGCTGTAGGTTGATTGAATTGACATGGATCAAGCGAGAGAACAACCGATGATTTAAGGGCAGACCCCTCAGTATTGGGAATCGTTGAAGAAGGTCCTAGCATCACTTTCCTCTTACTTTCTTCATGGCGGACATCAGAGAAAACAACTCGTAGGCTTGGTAACGGTTTGGTGCCCAATATACGGCCGCGAACTTCGTCCAGTGAGTGATTGAGGCCAGATAAGAGCTTAAAAATTATTTTCTGTTCAACGATTGCCGATAACGTTGATTATCATCAGGGCATTTCCATTCATGTATTTCGAACAGGTCCAATCGTTGCCATTGACGCGTGAGGGCCGTAAAATAGACCGTGACGGATGAGTCCCCTTGACGAAGATCTTGAAGAGCGCATTCCATAGCAAATAATTCGGATGTATTGTCCCGGGAAGAGTACATATCACGAGCAGCTTCCCATAAATCATGGGCCGAGGTATAGAGGAGAAAATTTTGACGATTGACACCATTGAAGGAAGTTTTGGCCATTGAGTTAGTGCCATGTGATTGGGCCAGAAGATTCCGTGGCACTTTGTGCGACGGGAATCATGTCGGCGTCGGGTTTTGATGAGGAAGCCATGCCGTATTTGGTCATGGACGAGAGGGCCCTGGATACCATGTAGTTTTGAGGAATATCAGGGTACAAGGAATGCTTAATTCTCATTGAATTGAATTAGAGTCTTGATACATCCAAACATATATAGAGTCTTGATACATCCAAACATATATAGAGTCCTACTCCTACCTACTCTTATCCGATAGATTTGAAATACTAAATAAAAATATAATCTAATCACAATCTTATCATTAGAGATTACAAGATAGTATCTAATCTTTAATAATATCTAATCTTCAACAGAATGCAATTTGTTCAATGGATCTCAAACATATGTTCTCAGTCCAGCCAGATACTCAAGCTCAAAAACAATGACTGTAATTGATATAATTCATTACACATTTTATTTAAAACATATTCTCCATTTGAGCAGCTTATGCCATCATTCTTGCCAAAAAAGCCAAGTTTCATTTTTGAGATTACATCATTCAAATGCGACTTGTCTTACTTCATCCACAAAACAAATGTGTAAACCTGTGTCCTAGTTTCATGAGCACAAAAGTAGTGAAAATATTCAATGGAAAACAAAGGCAAACATTAAGGAAGAACAGTAAAAAGGAGATGACCTTTGTTTCTTCAGTTGACACAGCCCAAGCAGGTGAGACCTCTGTTATGTTGAATATCTGCCTGAATGACGAAGTATGCTGTGTATCTATCGTCCGAGGGGTCAAAAGCTCGTGCGCAGTTGAAATAGAATATTCCAGAGCTTGATCATCCGCAGATCCTGGAGAATCATCAATGATATTGATCATCCACCTTCCAAAACTATCCTGTGCTTGCAAACCATCTTGCTCAGGGTTATCGAAACCAACACCTTCACCTAATGGCCCCGTCCCCTTGATCTTTAAACTTACAATCTTTTCATGTCCCACAATCTGGTAGGGTTCACTGCTTGGAATAGTATAATTAATGGAATTCTGTCCAGAAACTTTTTCCATGAAACTGTTGGCCGAACTTTCTGAGGACACTTTGTTGGTTGATGTGGGATCACTCTGTTCACAGAAATGCACATTTGATGATTTTTAATTGACAAAAGATATCGCCTAAATAAAGAGGTCATTTAAATTTATAACATTTCCTCCATATTTATTTAAAAAATAACCTTCATTGACTAAAACATATAATATAACCCACTGGACAATGCTATTTTGACAAATGGAGCTCATTTTTTAAATTCAAATTTGTGCAGGATCATTGACCTATTTTCCCTAAATATAGTCACGTCTGCAATTACACTAATCAAATAGTAATTCTTCTCTATTAGTATTTAAACAAAGTAACAGAATATTGATTTCAGAAATAAAAGACAAAGTAACCAAATAAAAGCAAATAAAAAACCCAGATATGAATAGCAATACCAAACATTGTGGGAATGCTAATATCAAAGCCATCACTCTTGTATTTGACAAAGAAAAGTATTCAGTATGGTGCATGCCAAGTCAAACAATCTTCATTAGCATTGAAGTAGCAAATCAACCAACGAGTTAAACCTTTATAGCATCATCTGAACATCTAAAGACAAAAAGGTACTTCTATCGGAATACTTGGCCCGTTCTCACTTTCATTTTGATCAATTAACACTTCCTTTCAATGGGAATGAGGACCTAATCTTTTCTTGCAGAATTAAAAGCAGAAGCACATCATGTTATTTTTTATTCTTGTAAAGTATTTAACTTCAATCTGTCCATTACTGACATGGAGTTAAAAAGATAATGCACTAAGAATATGCACCTAATCAGTGTCAAATACAATGGATTTTGACTGGATGCCTTGCAATTGAGAGTCTCGTTCTATATATACAAAATGCCATAACACATTACACTAATTATGACTTAAGTTACGTCCCTAAATTATAGTCCGAGCATTGCATACACCCCTAAACTACAGCTAGCTAAATATGGTAAGCACAATATACATGGCAAACATCTTGGCTGACATCCCCCCTCAAATTGATGTTGGTCGAACGAAAAACATCAATTTGCCAATCGAAATGGCAAAACTTGTCACAAAAACTTACGCAAAATATGTCTTGCACCGTGACAAAAGTAAAACGCACTACAACCGTGCGAGGCTCAAATGTACACCAACCGTGCAAGGATCAAACGCACAACAACCGTGCAAGGATGCCGCAAACTCATCGGCAAAATTCCCGATCACCACACACAAATCAGAAATCCTGATCTCAAATCGAGCAGCAACAGTGACCCAGATCTGGAAAGAAGGAGTGACTATTGAAACATCCTGACAAAAATTTTGGGCTGAATTCGGTCGGGTAGAGTTCATAACAGCATAACCCGAGCAGATAGACGATCATGCGCAAAACTGGACACAGATTGAGTGAATATATCAAAGTTGGCAGTTATTATTGTTGAATAAATAGATAAGAAATAGATATTTAATTAGGATATGTAGATAAGTATTGGTATTTAACTTTTCTTATGAGTTATTTATCCTAGGAGTCTTATGTATTAGGAGTCTATTTAATAGAGTCTTGTAACCATCTTTTATTTTATCAGAATAACAATAAGAGTTTTCGACTCCACCAATTCAACTTTTCTACATGGTATCACAGCCAGGGAGATTCCGATCATGACAAAATATGACAACATGGCATCCGCCGATTCCTCTTTCTTTCTTCGGCCACCAAAAATCATTCCTCTTCCACTAAGCCTACCGCACCCATGTTTTCCGAAATAACATCTATTACTATCACGAATCATAAACTAAGTGGGCTGAGTTATCTTCAATGGTCACAAGCCGTATGGATGTTCATCTGTGGAAAGGGCAGAGACGATTTTATTTCTGGTTCCAGCCGTTGCCCAGCGAAGACAGATCATGGTCATCTCCTGGTTACTAAATTCCATGACCCCCGACATTAGCGAGAATTTCTTATTGTATTCATCGGCCAAAAACGTCCGGGAGACCGCACGGTATACCTACTCCAATAAAGAAAATGTTGAAGAACATTTTGAGATTGAAAGCACACTTTCTGCCTTAAAACAAGGCGATGCTACAGTCACACTATTTCACGACCCTAACTCGCTATTGGCAACAGATTGATCTCTTCGAGAATCACGAATGGAAATGTACAGATGTTGAAAAGCGTCGAATATTCCAGTTCTTAATGGGACTCACCACGAATCTGGACGATGTTCGTGGACACACTCTGGCTATAAAACCTTTACCGAGCCTGCGTGATGCTTTTTCTATAGTCCTACACGAGGAAAGTTGCGGAAATTAATGATGGGCCCTTCATCACCGCTTCAACTATTGAAGGCTCGGCCCTAGATATGAATCGCTCCACTTTTAGCCCAGTTAATCCAGCCGATCCAAACCCTCCACCTACTGGATTTCCTGGACAGCCTTCGACTTCAGCCAACAACATGCATAATGGCAAACCATGGTGTGAAAAATGCAACAGCAATAACCACACTCTTGAGACATGTTGGAAAATACATGGAAAGCAAGCAAACTGGAAATCTTCACGATAGAGGCGTGCCAATCTGGTCCTACCTGATGGTTCAGCAGCAGAACAGCAGCACTTTAGCAAAGAGCAGCTTGATATTCTTCACCAATTGTTGAGTAAAGCTATTCCCCAGAACAATCCTTTGCCTATTGGTACTGGGAGTGTAGCACATACATGTACTTTGCCTATCGCTTTACTTTCACAGCAGGTGCTATCCAAGTTCTGGATAATCGACTCAGGTGCATCGGAACACATGACAAGAAATTTAACTCTGTTACACTCTTATATCTCTGGCAGTACTCCCTGCTCTGCCCGTATCCAATGGTTCTTGCACCACTATTCGTGGGTCGGGGACCATACATATTTCGAGCAACTTGACTTTACGTTCGGTGTTATTTGTTCCTGATCTTGATTGCAATCTATTATCCTATTATCTGTTAGTCGACTCAATACATACCTATATTGTGTCACTAAATTATGCCTGATTCGTTTGTTTTTCAGGACTTGGCTTCGAGGCAGACGATTGGCAATGCTGAATACTTCGCAAGCATGTACCTTCTACCTATGCCAAGTGACCACTCATCTCACTTTGCAAGCTCTTCTAAGTCTGTGATATCTTGCTCTAAGAAGGACAGTGGTATAGTTTTATTGCATTATCGATTAGGACATCCAAGTTTTATGTATCTTGAACGATTATTTTCATCTTTATTTCGCAGTGAAAGATACAATGTTTTTAACTGTGAGGTTTGTAATTTGTCTAAGCATACTCGTCCGAGTTACACCCCACATATTATCAGCCAACCCAACCTTTTTCGCCCACTCATAGTCTATATGGGGTCCCTCCAGGGTTAAAAATGTGACGGGTTCTCGTTGGTTTCTCCTATTTGTTGATGATCACACTCGAGTCTCTTGGGTATTTTTAATGAAGGACAAATCTGAAACCTCTCATCTTTTTAAAGAATTTCACTCCATGATCCAAAAGTTTTCTACAAGCATTCTCGAGTTAAGAACAGACCGTGCACATGACTACTTCAACTCAAGCCTTGGCGCATATCTTCAAAGCCATGGGATTGTCCACCAAAGTTCTTGTGTTGATACACCTCAGCAGAATGGAGTCTCTGAGCGTAAAAATCGTCACTTGCTTGAGGTAGCCCGCTCTCTACTACTGCTTTGCCACAACTTCCCACATCATTTTTGGGGGATGCGCTTCTCACGGCAACCTATCTCATCAATCGGCTGCCATCTCGTATCCTTCGCTTGACACCCCCATCCTAACTCTTCTTCATTCTTACCCAAATTCTCGCTTGGTTCCTCAATTCCACTCAAAGTATTTGGGTGCACATCAACTACATACATCATCAGAATCGGGGAAAATTAGACCCTCGCGCAATGCCTTTTCCTAGGATATTCTTCCCCATCAAAAAGGGTATAAGTGTTATTCTCCTACACTAAAACGGTTCTTTAACTCCATGGATGTTACATTCTTTGAAAATGAGTCATTTTATCCCAATTCTTCAATTCAGGGGGAGAAGCAACTTGATGAATCTCATAATAGGGAAGCACTTAGCCCGGCCTTTCCTATGTTAGAGCCTCTTGACAACATCACGCCGACAATTCCTAACCCTCTGCCTGATATCACTAAACCCACTCTACAGGTATATACTAAGAGGAATCAGCAACCTGTACAGGTTTAGCCTTTCCCTGGCCATTCCTTGGAGCCAAAGTCCGTGAAATTGCACAAGGTAATACCGATTCCCCTGTTAATAATTCTAATGACCATGATGATAGGCCCATTGCTGTCCGAAAGGGGGTTGGATCATGCACTCAACATCCTATTTGTAATTTTGTCATCTTGAACATTTATCACCCGCATATCGAGCTTTGTGTCCGAATTAGACCAGGTTCAGATACCAACAACATTGAAAGTGCTCTACAAGATCAGAGTGGAAATCTACTGCCCTTGATGAAATTTGTGCCCTAGAGAAAAACAGTACTTGGCTCATTACTGATCTTCCACCATGAAAGAAAACAGTTGGGTGGTGCATATGGATCTTCTTCGGTAAAGCATAAAGCTGATTGAAGTGTACAACGATACAAAGCCAGATTGGTTGCGAAAGGGTAACTCAATCTTATGGGATCGATTACCAAGAAACTTTTGCTCCGGTGGCCAGATTAAATACTGTCCGAGTCCTTTTGTCTGTTGCTGCTAACATGGGCTGGCCATTGTATCAATTAGATGTCAAAATGCTTTCCTAAATGGGGACCTTGAGGAAGAGATTTATATGGATATCCCGCCTGGGTTTGAAAACTCCCTCTACTACCAATAAAGTGTGCAAACTACAAAAATCTTTTATGGCTTAAAGCAATCCCCTAGGGTATGGTTTCACCCGATTCTTTTGTGTTCTCAGGGGGAATGGCCTTCTACAGTGCCAATCTGATCACACATTGTTGTCAACGCTCACATAGAGGTAATAACAATTCTTATAGTATATGTTGAGGATATTGTCCTCATAGGGAATAAACAATTGAAGAAATATCTATGGGTGAAAGCCCTACTCTCAAAAAAATTTGAAATGAAATATCTCGGGACATTTGAAAATTTTCTGGGTATGGAAGTTGCAAGATCATTCCCTTGGGATTTATATCTCTCAAAGGAAAAAATGTGTTGGATCTTTAAAAGAAACTGGAATGCTAGGTGTTGCAAACCAGTAGATACACCTATGGATTCCAAAGTAAGCTTGAGACAAGGGACGACTGCCCGTGACAAAAGGCGATATAAAACGATTGGTTGGGAACTAATCTATCTTTCTCATACTCGTCCTGAATTGGATTTACAGTTAGCTGGTCATTCAGTTCGATGAACAACCCCAATAGAGATCACATGGAAGCGGTATACCGGATATTAAGATATCTCAAAAGAAACGCGGGAAAGGATACTCCTTTAGAAAATCCTCTATCCGAAATATCAAGGTACAGTGATGCTGACTGCGCAGGATCACACAGCAGATAGGAGATCTCTCCTGCTACTGCACATTCGTTTGGGGGAACTTAGTAACTTGAGGAGTAAAAAACAGTATGTGGTAGCTCGTATTAGTGCAGAAGCTGAGTATCGAGCATTAGCCCACGGTATATGTGAAGGAATTTGGTTGAAAAGATTATTGAATGAATTGAAACTGGACAACAATCAACAAATAGAGATGATGTGTGACAATCAAGCAACCATCATCATAGCCAAGAATCCAGTGCATCATGATCGGACTAAGCACATTGAGGTAGACCGACAGTTCATAGGTGAAACGATCGAGAAGAAAATCATCGACCTCAGCTACATCTCCACATACATGCAAATGGCTAACATCTTGACCAAGGCTCTCCATCATCCTCAATTTGAAGACCTAAGTTCCAAGCTGGACATAATCAACATATACGACCCAGCTTGAGCCTTGAGGGGAGTGTTGAATAAATAAATAACAAGAGATATTTGATAAGGATATGTAGATAAGTATTGATATTTAAATTTTTTTTACGAGTTATCTTATCCTAGGAGTCTTGTGTATTAGGAGTATGTTTAATGGAGTCTTGTAACCATCTTTTATTTTATCAGAATAACAATAAGAGTTTTCGACTCAACCAATTCTACTTTGCTAAAATTATCAATATAATAATGCAAATTCAGTGGACCCCATCCTCCAACACATGCAAGTTGCAATCCAGCTTTGTCAATTCAATTTTTGTAGCAAGTTGTCGTAAGTAGCTGGAAGCAAAATGACAAATTGGAGAGAGACGGGGAGGAGGGGAATTATTGTCATTAAACGCTTTGTTGGTGGGAGCAAATCGGCAGTGACACGATAGCAAAGCTGGATCACAGCTAAATTAACTAATTCTTCCCAATTTCACATTCTCTCTCACGCACAACAAAGAAACCAACCAGCACAAATCTCTTTCCACCAGAGAAGAAGACGGAAAAACAAGGAACGCTGTGAGCAGGTGAACGCAAACTAGCAGCCAAATCGAACAATAAATGGTCGACACCCTCTCAATCTGCACCCTAGCGCCGCCGCCGCCGCCGCATCGATCGCGCGAAGAAGAGAACCCAGAAGGGCCGTCGCGTTAAGAGAGAACAGCCGCCGTGGCTAGATGCGCGAAGAATACCAGGTGATATAAACCCTAACGCCTCCACCTGAAGAAGCCGCCGGAAGAAACCCTAGCTCCTTCGTTAATGC
>CAJQUN010001268.1:0-83432 GCA_907163345.1 Haberlea rhodopensis
GGTGTGTGTGCTCACCCATTTTGGGGGCTGTTTTCTGTTACAACAGAATCAGGCTTAGACGATAGAGTTGGAGACAGGATTAGGAGTTGTTGAGTCTGCGATGTCTAAGTCCTTATAACGTACAATGAAGTTGTCATAGGATAATAAGTATGTTTCCATTAGTTGTGGCTCGCCTGTGAGCCGGTTTATATTTGTATATGGCCTGTATGTATTACCCTATGATTTGGTTATTTTGTGTTGGTGCATGTGACTTATGTTATCTTAAGTTGGGTAGACGTCATATATTTTGTGGACAGTTGTGTGTGTTGGGAAGTATAATTACGGGGAGATTATGTCAAAATTTTTATAAAATGAAGTCATGTGTTGTCTGTTTAAGTGGTGATGTTTGGGGCACCACATTGTTGGTATCAGAGCAGTGGTTAGTTGTCTGGGATGGTTAGGAGCTTGGGGTTGTGTTATGGGTGTGGGATGGCAATATTTACTTGAGTATGTCTTTGCATTGGTGTGTCTCAGAGTTATATTGTGTGATGGATTGAACACTAGTTATGTGTGTGTTGATGCAAAGAATGTGATTTATTTAATACTGGATGCTACTTGTTAAATGATATGTTTAACAATTGAATTTCCAGTATGACAGCTAGAGAACTAGGACAACATGGAGAAGAAATGGGGGACACAGTCAATATTAGTAGTACAACTGGGCAGGTAAATCCTTTGGCCAACACCACCTCTTATTGCTCAAGCACCAACAGAACATCTATTATTGCCGGGTGAGTTGAGTTTAGCACAATTTAGCAGTTATCATCCGCCTATGTTTGAGGGGGACAAGAATCTGGGGAGCAAGCAGAAGAATGGTTAGAAAGAATAGAACAGATTCTTAGTACATCTCCGTGTGCTAATCAGCTTGGCTTCGTTTGGCGGAATTCCACTTTCTAGAAAAGTGTATCTGTGGTGGAAGATGACTGAGACTACAATTGATCGCTCAGGGATCTACAGTAGACTGGGAATGCATTTGGACACGTTTTCTAGACAGGTATTTCTCTAATGGCTGCTAGACAGAGAAAGAGAAAGAATTTGAAAACTTTGAAGCAAGGAAACTTGTCTGTATCAAGTAGGCATTTCAGTATTCTTCCTTACTGAAATATGTACCCGCATATAGCTACTAGTCCTCATGCCAAGATGCGACACTTTATTCATGGGTTGAGGATGGAAATATATGATCGAGTGTTGTCAAATAAACCTGTATCGTTTGAGGATGCATTGGAGCGAGCAGAATTAGCAGAAATTGTAGTAAATGCTTATGGTACTTCCGCACAATCACAACAGCCGAGTAGGGAATATTTGCGACCTCGGGGGGAGACATTTAAATTCCAGAAAGGTTCTTCATCATCGTCTTCGTCATCTGGACACGTCGTTTTGATTCACGTCGTACTGGAGGTCGTAGTGGTGATTCCCTTCTGGTCAGGGACGAGGTAGTGGGTCCCAAGAGCTGAGATGTTATCGATGTGGAGGACCTCATTTGGTCCGAGATTGTACTCAGAATGATGTTACTTGTTTACGAGTGTGGAGGCATTGGCCATATGGCGAGACAGTGTCCGAGCCGTGGTAGTCGGTAGGATTCAAGATCTGGCAGAGGTAGTTTCATCCAGAGGTAGTTCGTCGGAAAGGACGGTTCAGCCGCAGCGGTTTTTACCTCGACCACCGGGAGGACTGACACGAGGCCGGGTTCTGGACCACCTCAGGGGCAGGTATATGCATTGACGAGGGAACAAGCAGAGGGAAGCGCGAGATGATGTGATCGTGGGTAGTGTTATTTGTGTTCTTATCCTGCTTTTATTCTTATTGATACGGGTGCTTCCCCTTCTTTTATTCCATTGAGATATGTCATACTGCATCATATGAGCTCGTCTCCTTTGTCTATACCTCTGTCTGTCTCGACACCCACTGGGAAAGATATGCTAGTTACATCAATGGTACCAAATTGTATGATCTCATATGAGGGCAATGAATTACGGGCTGATTTGATTATTCTTGATATACTTGATTTTGATGGAATTGTGGGTATTGATATTCTGCAGAAATATCGGGATACTGTTGATTGTTATCAGCAGACAATGCACTTTGAGTCTGAGCAGGGAGAGCGGTGGACATTTTATGGGCAGGGTTCCCGTCCACGGATTCCATTAGTATCTGCTGTCAGAATGTCCAGGTTATTGGAGCGTGGAAACGATGGATATCTTATTTATGCAGTTGATGTTACTGAAAAGAAAGAGGAAGTGAGAATAGAGGATATACTTGTGGTTGCTGATGTATTTCCTGATGCGATTCCAGGATTTCCACCGGTTCGTGAGGTGGAGTTTGGAATCGAGTTATTGCCCGGCACATCCCCTATTTCTCGTACACCATATAGGATGGCACCAGCAGAATTGAGGGAACTGAAAACTCAATTACAAGATCTTCTTGAAAAGGGATACATACGTCCTAGTGTATCGCCTTGGGGTGCTCCGGTCCTATTTGTTCAAAAGAAAGATGGCTCGATGCGATTGTGTATTGACTACATGCAACTAAATAAGGTAACAATAAGAATAAATATCATCTCCCACGTATTGATGATTTACTTGATCAGTTGCAGGGAACCTCAATTTATTCAAAGATAGATTTAAGATTTGGATATCATCAGATAAGGGTTAGGGAGGAGGATATACAGAAGACAGCTTTTCGAACCAGATACGGACATTACGAGTTTCTGGTCATGCCTTTTGGATTAACAAACGCTCCAGCTATATTCATGAGTTTGATGAACCGGGTATTTCAGTCTTATCTTGATCAGTTTGTTATTGTGTTCATTGATGATATTCTTATATATTCCAGAAGTGAGGAGGAACACGTAAGGCATTTACGTGTTGTATTACAAATTTCTTCGAGATAAGCAATTGTATGCAAAACTCAGTAAATGTGAGTTTTGGTTGGATAGGGTGGTCTTTTTTGGTCACGTGATATCAAAAGATGGAATCTCAGTTGATCCAAAGAAGGTGGAGGCAGTGGTACAGTGGTCTGCGCCTACTTCAATACCTGAGATTAGAAGTTTTCTCGGTTTAGCAGGTTATTATCGTCGATTTATCGAGGGATTTTCAAAGATTGCTAAACCAATGACACAATTGACTCAAAAAGGGGTGCAATTTCAGTGGTCTGAAGCATGTGACCAGAGTTTCCAAGAATTAAAACACCGACTGACGACTGCTCCAGTGTTGACCATTCCAAAAGAAAATGAAAGGTTTGCTGTTTATTCTGATGTATCATTACAGGGTTTAGGTTGTGTTTTGATGCAAGATCGGCATGTAGTGGCATATGCCTCGAGACAACTGAAACCTCATGAGACGAGGTATCCAGTACATGACCTAGAGCTGGCAGCCATTATCTTTGCATTGAAGATATGGCGACACTATTTATATGGTACCTCGTTTACTATCTTTACTGATCACAAGAGTTTGAAATTCTTGTTTACTCAGACTGAATTAAATATGAGGCAAAGAAAGTGGTTAGATCTGCTAAAGGATTATGATTATGAGATTGAGTATCATCCTGGTCGAGCCAATCTCACTGCCGATGCTTTGAGTCGTAAAGTGAGTTGTACTGCTGAGGATATATGCCACTTGTCAGCCTTGATGATGTCTTATTGTCATCTAGGCTATGATTTTAATGTATCTACATCTCCAGTTCAGGTATCGACTCTTTCAGCTGAACCTGATATTTTTGGACGTATTCGTGAAGCGCAGGAAACAGATGAGGAGGTTCAGCGGTGGAAAAGATTAGTTTTACAGGGGCAGGAGTCTCATTTCAGAATAGCAGATGATGATAGTTTGCGATTACATAATCGATGGGTAGTTCCTAATCCACCTGAATTACGCCAAGGATTGCTACAACGTGCTCATTGTAGCAGGTATTCTATTCATCCTGGTGGTAAAAAGATGTATAGGGATTTACGTTCACAATTTTGGTGGAAGAGGATGAAACAAGATGTAACTGATTTTGTACGAAAATGTCTGAATTACCAGCAAATAAAAGCTGAAAGACGAAAACCAGGAGGTGAGTTGAGGAGTTTGGAAGTACCAACTTGGAAATGGGAACAATATCGATGGATTTTGTGACCCATTTGCCAAGAACTGGTCCAGGATATGATGCTATTTGGGTTGTGATTGATAGATTAACAAAAGTTGCTCATTTTATACCCTATAGTATGCATTATACTTATGTGAAGATGGCACAGCTGTATGTCAGGGATATAGTGAGATTACATGATATTCCTATATCTATTATTTCTGATCGAGATCCCAGATTTACTTCACATTTCTGGGAGGGATTACAGACTGCGATGGGGACAGAAGTGAGATTGAGTACATCATATCATCCATAGACTGACGGCCAAACTGAGAGTACCATACAGACTTTAGAGGATATGTTACGTGCATATGTTATGGATTTTGAAACTACTTGGCCTGAATCAATACCACTGGTCGAGTTTGCATATAATAACAATTATCAAACAACTATTCAGATGGCCCCATTTGAGGCATTGTATGGGCGACGTTGTAGGTCTCCACTATGTTGGGACGATACTGACAGGGCAACTGTTGGTGGACCTGAGATGATCCAAGACATGGAAGATAAAGTAAAATTAATTCAACAAAGAATGAAAGCAGCTCAAGACAGACAGGCTGCATATGCAAACAAACGACGTCGACCCTTGGAATTTCAGGTTGGTGATCATGTGTTTCTGAAAGTGTCACCTTTCCGTGGAACAGTGCGATTTGGTTTGCGGGGCAAATTATCACCGAGATATGTTGGTCCGTATGAGATATTACAACGGATTTGGTAGTGTGGCTTATCGATTAGTTCTACCGCCATCTTTATCTGGTATTCATGATGTATTTCATGTATCTATGTTGCGGAAGTATGATCCAGATCCGTCACATGTATTACAGCCGCTAGAGGTACATCTGGATCCTGATTTATCTTATGTTGAACGCCCTATTTGTATTCTAGATCGAGCTGATCAGAAACTTCGTAGTAAAGTAATACCGATGGTAAAAGTTCAGTGGGAGAGACGAGGTGTCGAGGAGGCCACTTGGGAGACGGAACGAGATATGAGGGAGCTCTACCCCGACTTATTTTGATGGTATGTGCATTGATCTTGTGTTATTTACATCTGTTGCTGAGTTGAATTTCGGGGTCGA
This sequence comes from Haberlea rhodopensis, assembly GCA_907163345.1. Taxonomy (NCBI): domain Eukaryota; kingdom Viridiplantae; phylum Streptophyta; class Magnoliopsida; order Lamiales; family Gesneriaceae; genus Haberlea; species Haberlea rhodopensis. The sequence goes on from CAJQUN010001268.1 coordinate 5,235, forward strand.
AATTCGTTAAAGGTGGGTAGAATTGTGATGCCTGAAAAAGCCATATCAGTTCTAATCGATTATTACTACGTAAGCATGAGGTCCTATTGAATATTCGATGGATAATGTGCCCAGAATAATTATTTATGGTTATATGAACTGTGATGCTTGAAAATCATATAAACTTATAATTGAGAATTATGACGTAAACATGTGGTCAGATTGTAATTAAAATAAATCATGTGTTCAGAATAAATTGTTTATTGTAACACATGTTAATATTTGGTCATAACTTTTGCATATGATGTTAGAATTTAGTGAATTAGCTGTCCACGCAAAGATAACAAAAAGTTCTACAACTTTTCTGTTGAACACATTTCCAAAAGGTGGCTCGAAAACAGAGAAAAATCGAGGTCAAAGAAGTGACACGTGTCACATTTTGAAGTGACACATGTCACCCCTTAAATTAATATTATATTACATATATAGCAAGAAACTTACGGGAAAGATTCAGAATTGGTAGATGAAGCGCACGAGGGTTTCAATAATTGAGAAGAAAAAATATTACAGTCGATCTGGTCGGGTTTTGGTGAAATAAATTATATATTCGGAATCAGCGAGGTAAGGGCTACTGTCTGGCACTAATATTTCGTATTTTGGTGTTAGTTTTTATTTAGCCAATTTATAGAGTGATAGTTAAAAATGATGTATTATTGACTGTTGTTGAATTCTACATACACCGGTACGTTTAGTTGTAGTCGAAACGGCTAAATGATAGAGTTTTGAATTATTGAATAATTGGCAGATTTTGATATTTGGGGGAATTAATTCTAAATGAATTATTGTTGTGTAGTAAATATACAGGCATGTATAATTCCAGGTGAAAAGTGTAACTGATGGAGTTTCATAATTTAGATGAATTTATTACGAATATTAAGTGTCGGGAAGCTTACTCAAAAGGCTATTCAGTTCATTTTGATGACAATGCCTGCACAATTTTTGAAGAAAAAAAAAATTTTGACTGTGGCAAAAATTCAAATGGGTACAAATAAAGTTTTTAGCATCATTAGGCTGTTAAAAAAATTTAACGTTCCAAAATCTGAAAATTCAAGCGATTTTACGGAACCATCATTCACTCATGTCCTTGAGTCACATCCAAGACCGAAAAAAAAATGAATCAAGCAATGAAGCGGTCGATTTGGAATCTCAGGTAAAAAAGTTTCAATATTTGGAAAGGATTTACGATACTAACAATGTGTCTTTGTTATCTCATGAGCTTCAATTCTATGAAGACAAATGATGATGTTCAAGCAATGAGAGAAAAGACCATTATTGGAAAGAAGAAAGAGAATGATGCATTTTATTTGAAGAAATGATACAAGCCAAGACATGTCGATGATATGTCAATCAAAATGAAGAAAGATCGACAAATTATAAAGGAATATGCACAACAAAGAGGAGTTCATTACAACAAAACATTTGGATTGTAAGACCCGTAAAATTCAAGCTGATTTTGATCAAATGGTAAGTTTTCAATGTAAAAATAAAGTGGAATTTACTGAGATTAAAAAAATACATATCACCAACAAGTCTTCAACCCCCGGTTGATTATCACTTACCTGTTTGATTCAACCCTCAATTTGTTGGTTTGACCCCAACCCCCGGTTAGTTAGACTATAACCCCCGGTTGGTACCACCTAAATGTCAATCACATTTGCCTATAAATATAGCCCTTGAGTTTCATTTCAAAACATCAAAATAACATAAAGAGTCTTGAGTTTCATTTGAATACATACGAGTCTCGAATTTTTATAAGGGAATGAGTTTCACAGCAAATCAAAGTCCGTTTGACCATGTTAGAACCATCTTCGGTAAAGTATAAGTGGGATTTTGCTATAATATATTCATTTCATTTTGAAATTGCAAGTATGCTTTTAAATTCCAATTGATATGTGACGTATTTTGAAACTATGAAACTCTAGCATTTTGGATGAAAACTTTAATTTCTGAAGCACTTTAAATATCGAAAATCCAATTGGTAAGAAGTTCAGAATTCTTTTTCTGGCCCTGATGCGGTGGGGTTATAACCGTTTCTGACCTGATACGATGTTTAATCGTTATTTTGGAAAGTCTAGACCCTTTATTCATGGGTTATCCGATGTTCTGACCTCATCTCTAGGATGGTTATGTCCAGGGAACTGATATAAGTACTAAAAGGAAACTATATGATTTAATGTGCTTATTTTAGTATATGATATATGATTCTGATATGAAATTTATGTTCTGTTCTGGCTATGAGGAAGAGCAGTCCTGTTCAGTTTTTGTTCTGTATTCATATCGGTTTCTGTTCTGATTTTGATATATGTTCTGAAAAATATTATAAGTATATGTTGTGTCACATACGATTGTCCATCACCTACTGAGTGTTTAAGAAAACACTCTCCCCTTACATTCCCTCCCTAGATAAAAGTGAGACAGATACCGAAAGAGAAGAACAACACAAATTTTGGGGTTGGTAATCTAATGCAAGGATTTCAAGATTTTATATAATTAAGCTTCCGTTAAACTCTGTTAAGAATTAAGTTATAATTTTTTTCCATTGTAATGGCATTTTGTTTATGGAATAAAGAATGGTTATATTTAATTTCTGTACTACGAGGCTTGTTGTCTTCGAATTGTATATTTGAATTCAACGCCAATGTTATCGATCTTGGTCTCGGGGGTGTGACATGGATCAATGGCTCGCATAGCTCCTAAAGTCACTCTATCTGAAGATTACAAATTAAGAGGGGGTGAGGAGTTAAGTTGTAATCTTTGGATTATGGAATCAAAGTCTTGGAAGAATAAAGAGCCCTTGGGAAATAAAAAAATAACTCTTAGAATGTTCCAGGTAGTAAACATACTATTGACCACCTCTTTATATCCCGAGTCTAGAATTTCTATTACAATATATATGTATGTATGATGTAAGATCAGAAAAAAAAAGTCAAAAAATTGTAGTAATCAAAATTGTGCAGTAGCAAATCTTTAAAAATTACTCAATAGATTCTTATTTTTAAAGTCATAGCTTCCACACGCAACTTGCTGCTAATGTTGAGGACCAATCAGAGGCGGAGCCACACTTAAGCTGAGTGGGGTTCCAACTCTACCTACTTTTTTAATAAAAAAAAATTAGTAGTGCAATTTTTTTATAAATTTGCTCTTGTAGCCCAATCTTATATTACTCCTTCAAGCATATATTTTGATTTGCATTCTGACCGGCCCCAGATAATCTTAAATGCTGGCTCCGCCCCTGGAACCAATAGCTTTGGAAACGTAATGTTGATGGGCGGTAGTCTATCAAATCGCCCTATGATGTGCTGGTTGAATCTGGTCTAAAACCTGAACCCCATTTCAATCTCTTTAGCAGGCTGTGGTGTAAGGTATCTCCAAGCAAGGCTATCATTTTATCTTGGAAAATTATCCAAAACAAAGTTGCTACCCAGTGCAATCTGATTGACAGAGGTGTGGCCATTAATATTCTCTGTTATATGTTCTGTAACACCGCAATTGAAGATCACATACATCTTTTTTGCGCCTGCCCCTTTTGTCCTAAGTTATGGTCGGAATTCTACAATTGGCTTAACTTATCTTTTGTGGGTCATGAGGATCAGTTAGTTATTCTTGAGCTCGATGAAGGTCTGCGTCTTCCAGGGATCCCGATCAAAGCTTGGACTACGTTGTGGATTTGTGTAGTTTGGTGCCTGTGGTCCGAAAGAAATGCGTGAATCTTCGAAGGAAAATATTCCGATTGTTCTATCGTGATGGAATGTTTGAAGCAGCAAAGTTGGATATTGATCAAAGTTTGGTATAAAGGGTCTCTCACATACTCCCTAAATGATTGGGCTTAATGGACATGGTCTTATTTTTATATATTCCTTTTTACAAACACCAATATATATACAAACATATAACATACATACACATACATATACATATACATATATATTGATGTATTTTAGTCTTTACAAATACACGAACAATTAAATGTTTTCTCAAATACGTATCATTTGTGATCCCCACTAAAAAAAATCTATTTACATGGACTATTATTTTCAATTGACGAATCAATTTTAAATAATTCCTAACCAAAAAGAAAATGAAGCTGGGATTAATCTCATTAGTCATTCCAATAACATAATTCAATCCATTGAAATTAAATGTTTAGTTGTTGTACTATCAATTATCATATATATATATATATATACTAGTTCATTTGGCACCCCGCAAGGCGCGGTGCCATTGACCTTGTAATCTGATATATCATGACTCTAATTTACGGGAATGAAGAAAATATCTTGCCCACACTTGCCACATAAAACTCCACAAGGACATCTTTTTTTCTCGTCAAGTATGATTTCATCAAAGTTGTCTCGAGTTAGAACCACTACATTCAAAGGGATTTTAGCAATCTTATCACCCTGACAACAGAACAAAACAGAACAGCATTTGAGATCATTGTTGATATTGAGGAAAGTTGTGGATATTGAATACTAAGCACGCCACATCCGACTCCATCACCCATCCAGTCAAAATAACTCTCTTTGTTTGAGCTCTTCTTTGCTCTTCTTATTTAGAAAGTTCTTCCATGGTGACTACTCACCCTCCTTGTCCTCGAGGTCTCGAGTTTCACGGTTTGTGAAACCATTTTCTCGACTCACAAAAAGATGGATCTAATAGGCTTTTGGCTAGTGGACATAGCCAAAAAGGAAAGAATCGGTGAAGGAAAGGTGTATTCCCTCTACTTTCCTTTGTAATTTACCTTCCCATAAGAATTGAAGGTAATAATAGAGACGAATCGAAGCTTCGCATTCGAAATAATCAAATGTTGAAGATCTACAGATCTTGAGAGCGTCAAACATTTAAAGGACCAGAAACATCTTAACTTCAAAATGACTACAATATTAGGATCTGTATTCATCAAATTAAACAAACATTATCAAAATCCAAAGATCTTGAGTTGGGTGTTTCTTGAAACATCACAAATTATACAAAAAAGAACCAACCCTTTTAAATTAAAAAAAATATATTATTTTTCTCTCGCTTTTACAGCAAACTAAAAAATCTGTAGAATCAAATGCATATCAGAATCAAGAACTAAGGCTCAAAGATGGACATAAAAAAATGGAATGCACAAAGAAAGAACAAACTTTACCAAATCTATCACTGCCATTCAGAGGACATAGCAAAAAATTACATAGAACAATAAATCTAGTTTCTAATTCATCAACAAAGGATATCCCAAAAAACAAAAAAAAAAAAAAAAAAAAAAAATATATATATATATATATATATATATAGAATCCAACGTGACATAAAAGATATATAATTAATAAACAACACATATGGAGAAATAATAAAAGATACACACCTTATAAACAGTCCTGTAGCAGTGTTGAAGAAGACACAATCGATAAATCAAAATGAAAAACAATAAAAAAAGGCAAGAATGAGTAAATACACAAATACAGAAGGCATAACCAAAAGGCAGAAGCAATTGCGCCCCTCATCGCCAATGTCGGAGTAATTACCTGTTCCAGCGTCGCTTCGATAGAACATGACATCTTAATTCAAGAGGCTGGAGGCTGGGGAAAAAAATAAAAGGGCCCCGGAGTGGAAAAGGGAAGAAAAGAAAACAAGGCAAGAGCCCACTATCACGAGCCTCAAGAATTTAATTAAAATTGATAGGCCTTTAGACCCATCACTGTTCAAACATCTTCATACTTATTATACTGTTATAATATATATATATATATATATATATATATATGTATAAAGGTAAGATGATCGTGGTTCAATAACACATATATATCAACTTAATATTACAATATGACATCTTTTAAATAAAAAAATTATATAAATTATTTTAGATCAATTATATTGATAGTCACAGATCTCACGTCATGTTCGTACAATAATTTTACCATCGGTCCCTTCTTGCCAATGATTTTAGTAATGATTATATATTTATATATAATTTTAAAATTTTAAAAAACATTACATTTAAAACTAATATATCCCCTTCGATACCTACTGTGCTTCAGGATTTCGGCTAATTTTAAAAAAAATATTGCAATTTTTAAAAGAAATTTAAAAAATAATGTTAAATTTTTTTTACAAATGTATGATAAAACGCATTCAAAAAATATGTTTTTAACAACGCACTCCTGGAATGCGTTTTTAAAAACGCGTTCTTGGAATGTGTTTTTAATGTCAATTTTTTGTTTAAAAACTAAAGTGGGTTACAGTGGTTACTTATGACATAGGAGAAAATTATATTATAGCCTAGAAAATCTTTTTGAGCTACTCTATACATATTTTATTATTTTCAAAAACATTAATTTCTTTACTAATATATCTACGAAATTATACACCAAATAATTATTCAAAAATAAATTATACATTAATTTCACCAAATAACAATAATATTATCTAGGGGAGAGAAGTAACTTAAATCGGTTAAATAGATTAACCGACTTAATCGATTTAACTGGTTATCATTATTATTATTATTTTAAAAATATTGGTTATCGGTTTTCATTTTAAAAAAGTTTGGTCGGTTCGGTTTTGTAAAAAAATTGATTTTTCGGTTTCGGTTAATTTGGTTCGGTCGGTAACCAAATTAACCGAATGCTCACCCCTAGATAATATTATTGTTATTTGGTTAAATTGATGTATAATTCATTTTTTTAATAATTATTGTGTGTATGATTCCCTTCTAAGCCATACGTAACCACTGTGACCAATATATCTTTTAAATAAAAAATTAACATCGAAACTAAATTTAAAAGCTTGCATATTTTAAAAAATAATTACTAAAAACACATTCCAAGAATTCATTTTTAAAAACGCACTCCTGGAATACGTTTTTAAAAACACATACGTGGGACGCGTTTTTAAAAACACATTCCAAGAATGCGTTTTACCTTAGTTTTGTAAAAAAAAGAAAAAACTTACTTTTTAATTTTTTTTAAAAAATTACAAAATTTTATTAAATTAGCCCAAGATTTCCCCCCTTACGATACAACTTTAGGTAGGATTTAGGATACACTGTACAATCTAATAATTAAGAGTACTTATTAGCATAACGATAACGGTAAAATTGTTATTATATGACCTAAATCGTGTTTTTGCATTGCAAAAAAAAAAACCGTATACCTGATTTATCCCGAACTCCATCCATCAAGAACTTTCGTGTACCAAATTTAGCCTATAGTAATTAATCACAATTTATACAGATATTTCTTATATCGAAAGATTAAGAGAATTCCAGATAGTCTCTTTATGTAAAGTAAGAAAATACCGTAAAACCAGTGTATTATTACTACAGTTTACACACAGTATTACACTTAAATTATAAACAAACACCAATATTTACACAAAAAAGCTCAAACGATTCACAGAACCTCAAAGTTCTTCCCCAAAATTACCAAACCCTACCCCTCTTACGCTTCCTATTCTCGATCATCAGAGGCTGCCCAGTCTTCCCATAAATATCAGTAATCGACCCGACCCGGATTTTGGCTCGGGGCAATACCTCAGTATCCAAACAATTTTCCTGATCAAACAACGCGCTGCCGGAGGATGATGTTTCACCGACGCTCTCTCCTTCTTTCTGTCTCTGAAAATTCAGCCAAAAGACATGAAAATCATCGCGGGAATCGCCTCTGAGTTGGATTAACTGCACAACTGCTTTGATTTCTTGTTCTGTGAGGCTTGATTCCATCTGGGCTGTCATGGTTTTTCTTCTTCGATGAATATTTTTCTATTTTTGGGGTAAATTTCTTCAGATGTATAGATACAGGATATGTGTATTAGTGTATATATACGCTTACGAGTGCTTTTAGAAGTGTGGGATCATTAATAAAGAAGAAATCTGCGGCAAAATGAGGGGAAACAATTTATTCTGGAGTCAATGCAAAGGCTATTTTACCCCTACATAAAAAGCTTGATTGGGACAGTTGTATGTGGATAACCGACTTCAGTCGAGGGCAATAATGTAATTCGATATAACGTGGAGGCTAGCTTGCTTAGTGAATTTCGCTTTAATTAAGTTACCGCCTTACGGATTAAGATTGATTTGTTAATTTTTTGGACTTTCTAATTTAGTTCAATAGATTTAAGGTCAAAGATGAAATATTTGGAGGAAAACATTGCATACGCCTAAAAAATTTTGACACATAAAAGATCTTAGTATCTTTTATATACCGGTATACAGTAACAAGTAAGCTTTTAATCCAAACAAATTGTGATAGACTAAATGAAAAATAACGAGACTCAAGTTGGGTCGGACACGTGCGTCAGTCTTCTCCAAGCGCTAGTATCGATCAGAAAATCCTCTTCAATCCACTTGAATTCTAAGTTTTGTATATGACTTCGAGTCATGTCTTCTTCAGTCGTCCTCTTGCTCTCATGAGATGATCGAAATCAATGGACTCCACTTGACGCATATGTGCATGGCTAGGCATATGTCGTATGTGAGCGCCCAGTCCTAATCATGCATTTAATTATCACACAATGATTATTTTACGTAAACAGCGAAAGATTAGTTTCAAATTTCTTTGTCAAATGATTCGATGATGCATATATGTTGATACAGAAAATATATATGTAGGTATTCAGTTCACAGATAATACCGCATTCATCATTCAAAAGAACAAGTACTTCTACGTACATAATACTCAGGGCATTCCCCGGTGAAGAAACATAGTTTTAAAAATGTTCACCAAGACATGGGACACAAAACGTAAAACATGAACCTGAGCTCGCTCTCAAAGAGCTGGTATTCATCGATGCTTCCTCTCGAACATCCGCAGTACGTCTACATGTACCACTTGCCCATGCCCATAAAACAAAGACATGACAGCCCCCAGCGAAGGGGTCAGAACCCAGTACGATAAACAGGTAAAATCACAATGAATGACAAAGTATCATAAGATGCATGTCGTGCATGAAAGCAAATGTATATAAGGGGTATCAAATCTGCAATATCAAGATCTCAGGAGTCCAATGGAAAGATCATCAATCAATCATCAAGCTCGAGCAGGGCGTCGACACGCTCGTCGCTAGAACATCTCTCATGGTCGTGCCATCGGCGGTCCATCATCCTCGTGTCTGGGCGACGTCGGCGCACTCTCGGTACGACATCTCTCAGCTCACTCTCTCCGTCGAGCCATTGGCGTGCCCATAATTCCCAGACACGCATCACATATACCAACGAAATGATATAGGTATCAACGAAATAATCGATAGGATCAACATGACGTGCTCAATGTCCATGCGTGTCAATGCATCATGCAATATCATGATCTCATGTGATGCCTCAATATATCATATCATCATATATCATGTCGGTCAATGTATGATGTAATCACATACTGCAGTTCAACATGTCATATAGTCACATAATTCTTTCAAAACTTAATCAAATGACATAGGTGCAATTTAGCTTTAAAGCTAATAAAAAATATGACATTTCATATGTTTGACACTTCCCCAAATTCGTTCATTATGTAAGGCAAACTGGGTCTAAGCATTATTTATGCAGAACAGTGAAATTCTAAATTTCAGATTGACCACTTTTCGCAGAAACTTCATAAATAATTCATACGATCTCCAAATGACCCGATTCTAGTGGGAGAATTTATCTATCTCAAAATCCTACAATACATATTTTAAGAGCTTTAAGCTAATTAGTTCATCTTGAGATACATTCTTTGCAAAAAGTAACAGCCTAAAAACTCGTATGCACTATGTTTCTAGATTGAATAATTGTTGGTAAAAGTAGCATAACTTTTGCATATGAACTCCAAAAAATTGAGCGAGGCCAATTCCACATGCAAGCTAAAATACTATAATTCTTATTAGAATGTAAAACTTCAAATTCGTAGCCATTTATTCCCAGAAATTCGAAGAACACACTGCATGTAACATGCATTCACATGCAGACTTGATTTGAGCACGGTATATTAAACTCATCATAACTTTCCCATTTTAATTTCAAATTAGCTGCTTGTGGTGCCAATTAAAGCTAACACAAAATACTACAACTATTATAAGGGAAAGTAACTTCAAATTCGAAGCTTTTCTATACATAAAATTCGAAATACAAGACAACAAGTATACTGAAATCCGCTGAACATTCTGACAGCAATGTTTCACTACATTTCTCATGTGAAGGCATCAAAATTCGACCCTTAATCCTACATGCAAGTTCATAAAACTAAAAAATGATGTTATACCTTCAATTATCTTCAAGATTTGAGTATCAAACCAACACCATAGCTCCGACCAAACTTTCAAAGGCTTTCATCTCCACACACACCTCCAACTTCAAAATTGCTTGAGGGTTCTTGCTCCTCTCCTCAATACCTATGCAAATCTATATTTGCATGTAACATGCATCCACAAATTCAAAAGAATTTGGGCGCTATGAAGCTGAAAATTTCAAAATTGGGCAGAGAGAAGGAGGAGGATTTTTGTGGAGTGTGAAGAGAGAGAAAGGGGTGGGGGAAGAATGAGTGATGGCTGAATTTTGAGTCTTTGTGGGTGATATTTTTAATCATTTGATGTATTGTGGAATCCATGTGTCAATACATCACTATCTTATAAGTATTAATGATCCAAAATCATGTATTAAACATGACTTAATTTATTTAGTGGCATGTGTTCTCCAAGTGCCATGTGATCATGCACTAAAAACATATTCCACTAGTTGGTTGACTCATCGTAGTCTGAAATACCTTAATTCAAAGTTTGTACTTTTAATTATCTGGGTTTGCTTAATCATCGTTAATCCGGATTAATTAGCATTTGTGCCTTATATTTCTCTCCCCCTTATAAGATTTCGTCCTCGAAATCACAAAAATTACGAATTCCAGCTCATAAATTACATTCATCAGTTTTACAAATGCATTGTTTGCTCGTATGAACTAGATATGGGATATAAATCGATGTTCTCAGTTATGGCCACAGATGTCGCGTCCTGGCCCCCAAATCACATGGTTTCTATGTACCAAGATAATTCATCAATATTTACGATTCTATGGTACCTTCCCATTACTCTTCACAAATCAAATAGGTCGTCCCTCAAGGACAAGGAACTGTTCATCTCAATCTCTCTCGGCTGAAACATGCGAGATGGATAAGGTTCCAACTTCCTTAGTATAGGTACATGAGATACATCATGTAGTATCAATATCTTCTAAGATCTGGTAAGGACCAGTGTATGAGGTGATAGTCTACCTCGACGTCCTAACTGAATCGTCCCATAAAGAGATTCTGGAGAATACTCCATCGCTAATCTCCAATTCTATTGATCTTTTTCTCTTGTTGGCAACGCTGGCCCGCCGATTTCAGGCTATCTTCATATATTTTCTAAATCTGACAAGCTTGCCTGCATTTCATTATGATAATTTGAGAGACTTTCTTCATCTTCAAAAGAATCATCCGTAGCCTCTATTTTCAAGTGCTCTATTCAAAGCTTCATCTGCCAATTTAGTCCGTCTGAGAATGGTAGATAGTACTCATCACCAATTTTTGTATCCATGGGTTATTTAGAAACACCAAATCTCTATAAAAATTTCAGATATCTGTCCAGACTAATGGAAACTGATACTCCGTATACACGAATCAATCGTGCCGTTTTCTTGTGTGTAAAGTACGATTTTACGGAAGAATGTGCTAATTTTATCAGTCTGTTAATCCCAACCCATATTGCATCGAAACTTCTGTTCAATTTGGGCGAGTGAGTCACAAAGTTCGGAACAGTACGCTCCCAATTCCAATGTGACACTTCTAAAAGTTATAACATGACATCTACTAGAAGATATATTGAATCTAGATGGTTGACATGACATCCCCTGTTCTCTCAGCAATGAATGTTGGAATCTAATTTTTGAGCCTTCAAACCATTGAGATAAACTGTGGCTCAAAATCGCAAAAATCGATACAATAAAAAGCCCTCTTCGTAGCTAAAATATCCATAAGGATGCGTATAATTTGTCATAATTTCATCATACATGTATATATGCTACATTGGCATCTAGAGTCTTACAACTCAAAGAGTCTGTTTCATGATCTGTCTTTCCTGGATGCTACTGCAATTCAAAGAAAAAGTCTTTCAGTAGTTATGATCATCATATCTGGTCCGTATTCCGTTCTGACTGAGTGCATATATTTATATACAACTTCTTCTAGTCAGGGTGAATACTGAACTGCTTTCCATCCAAATAGTTGTGCCATAACCTCAGCATAACGATGATATCGGCAACTCAAAATTATAGACAGGATGCCGATTCTCGTGAGTTTTCAATTGCCTTGAAGCATTGGCAATATTTCTCATACCACATAAAGATGGTATCAGAGACAACTGAGGAACAACTAAGTGCTTCATCTAATCAATTCGCTATCAGTTAAACTGACTTAAGTTTGAGCCTCACTGGAAAGATTATATCATTACAGGTTCATCTATAATACTACGAACAGATTTGTCCTCCTTTTGTGAGAGACCAACCTCAAGGGTCCAACTCCGGAAAAGTATGCCAAAAGAAAAAGTTTACGATTTTGCCCTTGCTCCAGAGTCAATAAAATTGGGAAGGCACAAATACAGGGATCAAGATATTATATTCGCAATATAATGCTATGAAAAGCTAAACTTTTCCAGAAAGAACTAGATGGAAATCATATTTTGGAAGAGAGATACGATGATCCTCGTATTCAAGTTCTCGATTGGCTAAGAATCCGGCTTTACGAAATTGTTTAGACGTAATACATGTCTCAATGTATCCTTTGGCATAAATCATTGCCTCATAAGTATCTAGTCCCCGTTGTTATTTGACAACGCGTGAAGGTCAATCCTCAAAAGGATAATAACTCGTTACTTATCTACGTCAGGTATAGGCTATTCTAAAATCCTTATTAATGATTCAGTTAATATTTATGCATATACATATTACATCCATACCTTCTAACCTTATCAATAACTTCAATGCTATAAACAAAGATTATCCCATTAAAAATAGCATGTATGTCAAATTTATAGACCATTAACAAATCAATTAATAATCAGGTCTACTATAAATACATGCTTAACTTAATATATATGTCATTACAAACTCAGTTAATATTCAGGCCTTCTGAAATTTACATGCCTAAACTCAATTATCTATCATAAGGTCATATCAGACAAAGCAGATAATAGCATGTAAAATCATGTCGTCAAACACATCTTTATTCGTGCCTAACCACACGTGTCCTAACTCTAGGTCGGGCATATCCCAGATTATGTTCTGATATCAACTCTGAGCCCCCGATCCTATCACACAATGATTATTTTACGTATATAGTGGAAGATTAGTTTCAAATTTCTTGTCAAATGACCCTAAATTTTTTTCGTTTTTCGATGATACATATATGTTGATATTGAAAATATATATGCAGATATTCAGTTCACAGATAATACCGCATTCATCATTCAAAAGAACAAGTAAAGTCTCAAAAGTACCTAATACACACATCACAGATAGCAATGAAATGATATAGGTATCAACAAAATAATCGATAGGATCAACATTACATGCTCAATGTCCATGCGTGTCAATGCATCATGCAATATCATAATCTCATGTGATGCATCTCAATATATCATGTCATCATATATCATGCAGTTCAGTGTATCATGTAATCACTTACTGCAGTTCAACATATCATATACACATATGTAGCAAGTAATGATAAGTAAATCATACCACAGGAACATCACATGTCTTTGTCAGACATCGTGATAGAACCGATTTTCTGCGTACTTCCACTCAGTCAAACAAATATCGAGAATATCCGTACTCCTGAAATTGACATAGGACTATAGTCACCTGACCAAATATCATTCAAATAAACCAAGACTCAACATCATTATTCTAAAGATCATGTTCCAAGCCTACTCTAAATTTCAGCAACATGCATCCAATGATAAACCCATAATTCTTTCAAAGCTTAATCAAATGACATGGGTGCAATTTAGCTTTAAAGCTAACCTAAAATATGACATTTCATATGTTTGACACTTCCCCAAATTCGTTCATTTACGTAAGGAAAAATGGGTCTACATTATTTATGCAGAACGGGATGAAATTCTAAATTTCAGATTGACAACTTTTCATAGAAACTTCATAAATAATTCATACGACCTCCAAATGACCTGATTCTAGTGCGAGAATTTATCTAACTCAAAATCCTAAGCTAATTAGTTCATCTTGAGGTACATTATTTGCAAAACATTACTAGCCTAAAAACTTGTATGTACTATGTTTCCAGATTGAATAATTGTTGGTAAAAGTAGCATAACTTTTGCATATGAACTCCAAATTGAGCGAGGTCAATTTCAAATGCAAGCTAAAATACTTTAACTCTTATTAGAATGTAAAACTTCAAATTCGTAGCAATTTATTCTCAGAAATTCAAAGAAATGTAACATGCATTCACATGCAGACTTGATTTGGGCACAGTATAATAAAATCATCATAACTTTCCCATTTTAATTTCAAGTTAGCTGATTGTGGTAGCCAATTAAAGCTAACATAAAATACTACAACTATTATAAGGGACACCAACTTCAAATTCCAATTTATCTATACATAAAATTCGAAATACCAGACCATAAGTATACTGAAATCTGCAGAACATTCTGACATCAAGTTTTCACTACATTTTTTTGTGAAGGCACCAAAATTTGACCCTTAATCCAACATGCAAGTTGATAAAACTAAAAATGATGTTATACCTCTAATTATCTTCAAGATTTGAGTACCAAACCAACATCATAGCTCCAACCAAGCTTTCCAAGAGCTTTCATCTCCACAAACACCTCCAACTTAAAAATTGCTTGAGGGTTCTTGCTCCTCTCCTCAATATCTATGCAAATCTATATTTGCATGCAACATGCATCCACAAATTCATAAGAATGTGGGAGCTAAGAAGATGGAAATTTCAAAATTGGGTAGAGAGGAGGAGGATTTTTGTGGAGTGGGAAGATAGAGAAAGAGGTGGGGAGAGAATGATGTAAGAATGAATGATGGCTGAATTTTGAGTCTTGGTGGATGATATTTTTAATCATTTGATGTATTATGGAATCCGTGTGTCAATACATCACTATCTTACAAGATTAATGATCCAAAATCATGTATTAAACATGGCTTAATTTAATTAGTGATGTTGTTAGGATCGGGGTTGTGTTTAGAAGGGGGGGGGGGGGGTTGAATAAACACTAGATTCAATTTCGATTTATCTCGGGTTAACTGTAAACTGTTAAGTGTTACAGTTGCTTCTCAATATCAGGCAAGTTAGCAGACACTGATTGTAGTGTGGAATACGTCTGCTGGACTTGTGAGAAATAAGGCTGAGTAGTAAATAAGCGATAAACAAATGACACAAGTATTGTTTCTGGAAGTTCGAAGCACAACGCTTCTACGTCTCCCCTTCTTCCTTTGCAGGAAGGATTCACTAGAAGACTTGGTTTACACTTTACAGTATACAACCTTCTTAGGCACTCACACAGCTTGGCCTAAACTCCTAGCAATCACAACTTCTTAAATTTGATTACAAAAGATTCTATAACACTCTTTACAAAATAAACTTTTCAGCTTCGAGTGTTCTTGAGCAGCAGACTTCAATATGAATTAATCTGTCACAAATTCAGTTGCACTGCTTGTCTGCTCTTTGCTGAACTTTTGGAATATCAGTAAGTTGATTTTCTTGTTTGCTTTGAGGTGTTTCTGTTTGTTGAAAATCGTTCAGCTAGCCTCTTCATTCTTTGCTTGGACGTATTTATAGGTTTGGTTGTCCAACGGTAGCTTTTCTGTATTAGGAAGAGATTAGCTTTCCAAATTCATATTGTCTTCTTTCCTATTTTGTTAGGCAACGGCTCTTTAACTCTGACGGTAATGGTGGCGGAGATATAGCAGGGTGCGCCGCTCTGTTGTACCTTTGTCAGAGAATGTTGTACTTATTTTGTCTCGTTGCTCAGTGCTCTTACTGGAAGTTTAGACTTCTGCTGGTTTTCTTTGTTCAACTGGTCGTTCATCCTCTTATGACCAGTTGATGTCTTTGTTCAGTGTGAGACTATCCGGTTGATGGTTGTCCAGTAGATGTCCATCCAGTTTATGTTTATCCGGCTGATGTCTGTCCGGTTGATGTCTGTATCCAGTTGATGTCTGTCCAGTTGGTGGCCATCCAGTTGATGTCTGTCCAGTTGGTGGCCATCCAGTAGATGTCTATCCAGTTGGTAGCCATCCAGTTGATGTCTGTCCGGTTGATGTCTATCCAGTTGATGTCTATCCAGTTGGTGGTCATCCAGTTGATGTCATCCAGTTGGTAGCCATCCAGTTGATGTCTATCCAGTTGGTAGCCATCCAGTTGACGTCTGTCCGGTTGATGTCTATCCAGTTGATGTCTATCCAGTTGGTGGCCATCCAGTTGATGTCTATCCAGTTGGTAGCCATCCAGTTGATGTCTATCCAGTTGGTAGCATCCTGTTGATATCTATCCAGTTGGTCTTTATCACCTGGTAAGACTTCAACATCCGGTAGGTGTTCATCCAGTTGGTCTTTATCACCCGGTTGGAGTCTTCATCCGGTAGGAGTCTTCATCCAGTAGGTGTCTTCATCCGGTAGGAGTCTTTGTTATCACCAAAACTTAGAAATCGTTTCCCAACAGATGTGTTCTCCAAGTGCCATGTGATCAAGCAGTAAAACATGTTCCACTAGTTGCTTGACTCATCGAAGTCGGGAACACCTTAATTCAAAGTTTGTACTTTTAATTATCTAGGTATGATTAATCATCTATAATCCGGATTAATTAGCATCAGGGCCTTACATCGTACGTGATCAAACCAACATAGTGACTTTCTTGAATCTTCTCTTATATACAAGCTACACCTACTTCAACTCGAATATCTTCGTTTCTTATTTTATCTCTTATGGTCTTACCGCACATCCAATAAATCATATACATCTCTGTCACACTCATCTTTGGATGTGATTTCTCTTGGGTGCCTAGCATTCCGTCCCATACAATAATACATGTCTAATGACGGTTCTATAAACTTTCCCTTCAATTTCAACAGGATATTACAATCGCATAGAACTCTGGTAACATTTCTTCATTTCAACCAGCCCGCCTAATCCTGTAATTAATTTCACTGTCAAATATCTAATACACAGGCATGCGACGGAATAATATGTATTGTGAAAATTATATTTTTCTTAATATAAAATATATTTAATAAATTATTTACTATGAATAATTTAAACATGTTCGAAGATTATTGAAGATAACACCGATTGTTTTTTTTAAAGAGAGAGAGAAATATTTACTTGGAGTCGAGAAATTTTTCCAATAAGTTTTGAACCCTTTAGTCCTTGAGGTGCAGATCGAGATAGTTGTCAAAAGAGGAACAAGAGTATTTGGTTGAGCAGTTGATATCCGTGTGATAGTGTTCTCAGTGGCGGCTCAAACTTTATGGAAGTATTAAACAAGTTATAAAATTGAGGCCTAACCAAACATGCATAATCTCATGACCTATTATTGACCAACTCAACAAATACACCTACAAGAGCTTGAAAGATAATATAAAATGAGAATTATACTAACTTCAGAATGACATCTAGAAAATTAAACTTTAAAAATAACTTCACACTAGTCAAAATACAGGACTAGCAATTCGCAGGTTGCAAGAGAAGAGGAATAAGAGAGACGGAGAGCAAGAAAGAGGGAACGAGAGTGATGATTGAGGACTCTGAGAATTGAGATTAGGGATTTATTATTATTATTATTTTAGTATTCTAGTTAATATTAAAATAAAAAAATTAGTGGGTTTTATTTTCATATGAGGCCTAAAGCAAAATGACTTACTTGTTTTATTGGTTAGCCGGCCCTGAGTATTGTATATGAGACAGCTACTATTAGATGTAAATATATTTATTTATATTGAATATTAATATTCATATTCAATGGTTGATCTGCAATATCAACCAACTTTACAATCATTTGAAATATGCGTCTAACTGTAATCATCACTAAAAAATTAACGATTCTAATGAGAACTATTCCTGTAAAGAAAATATGGAGAAATTACAATGAGAAAGTGTGAATATTTTGAACCCTAAATTGACGTCAAATTGAAAATTGCCAAATAATGCTTTCATCCACTCTTTAGTTTTCTTTCCATATATTTGATTTCTACCATTAAAGCATGTAACCGAACTTCATGTGGCCGACTTTATACTTTTGTCTCTTGGCTGTTTATTACATTTAGGCACATAAATGTGTATTTTTTTTTAATTTCTTTTTTCATGATTTGGGGATCTCGAACACGAGACCCAGCCTTCATTAGAAGGCTGGTGCCATCGGAGCTTTGCTCATGGCTTATCTTAAATAATATTTTACATGTAAAAGTTCATAAAAAATTGACAATAATAGCTAAATACTGAATATTTATTTCTACCCTTTTTCTATAAATTTCACCCACTTATATGAAATCTTTTTTGTTAGATACAATTACTCGTTTGTTAAGTCAATCCCCTAAGTATTGTTCTCGCATATTTGTCGTGCAAGTTTGGTAGTTTCCCCATAAGGTAATTAGAGGCGAGGATACCACCACCACCACAAATGATTTCCCTTTGACTATAGGATGAGACTCACTTGCTCAAAAACTAGTTTTAGGAATATTTGGAATGCTAATGTGGTGTTGGGATAAATATTTTTGAAAAAGATTTACTTTAGATAAGGCAAACTTGTGGTAATCTTCAGCTCATGTGTGCTCGCCATATTACACAATCACAAACATATTCAACCCGCTTACAAATAAAGCAATCGAGGTCGACATGATATTGAAAGCTAAATACCTTAATTCATTTTCAAATTCAACCAGTTGTATTTTGGAAAAGAATATGAAAATAGATATTAGTAGTGTTTTGTTTTTAACTGTTGGAGTGCGATAATTGTTAATGCTTGAATAGCTATCAAAGCGTGACGCTTGGGCTGCTATACTATCACCACTACCACCAGCTATAACATTTGGTAAAACGACAAGCACTTGGTTCTACAATTGGTATCAGAGCCAATGTCATGTATTTGATTCCCATGAGTTGCAAGATAGTGCAATTATTGATAGAGAGAATGTTGGAGTGCAATAGAACCGAAGCGTGAAGCTTGGACTGCTATACATTTTAAGATTAGAGTTGCACTGTTACAACCAACTATAGATTTTGATAAAGCAGCAAGCGCTCGGTCCTACATTAACAATTTGAAAATATTTTTAAAACCTAAACCAAACATTTACCTACATTTGTATATAGTTTTCTTTAAAATATAAATTTAAACTCTAAAGATATAATACTTCGTTGCAGCTACCCCTACCCAAACACATACAGTCACCCCCTGGTTGCTCCTCCATAAATTGTTGATCCACACCTTCAAATTCTAAAATCTTTATTTGAGAGTAAATTTTGATATGATATGTGAGTTATTAATTAATTATCGTATTGGCATACGAACATGTATTGTAATAACTCAATTAGTGTTTTTTTTTTAAAAAAATAACTCATTTAGTTGGTTCATGTTAAGTTAAAAATAAATATAAATAATCAATTTACCCCTCGATTCTAAGTTATTTGGGCATCCAAGTTTACTTATTGTTTTGAAACTAATATACTTATTTAATGATTATTTTATATAGTACTCAAGTTTTTAAAGTTATTATTTCCACCATTTATATACATAAATACGATACAAATTACAAATTCTTATGATTGAATCCTAAAATAATTCTGGGAAGTTAGTGCTCTGATTTTTTTTCCCTCTATTGTCTTCGTCATATACTAATATATTCGTCAAACTTATCTATAGTATATTATTTATTTCGACTTTATAAAATCAATAAACTTTAGTTTATTTATATACCGACAATTTTGTGATAAGTTATTATTTCTTCACTTACAAATTATATAACATGCATGTCCAATATATATCGTGCCAAATAAAATATATAAATTGGATTTATTTTACTCATCAATGCATCACAACACGGTAAAATATTTTGTGAATAAATTTTTGGCTTTAAACTTATAAATACCAATATTTTGTGCGCAAAAACTCCAAATCTCGGCTTGTGGTATTCTAGAAACCCTTTCTTTGATTTGAAGCTTACTCCGATGCCGATTTTGGAGGATATAAGGTGGATAGGAAAAGCACTAGTGGTACTTGTTTCTTTCTCGGTAATAGCTTGGTATCTTGGTTTTCCAAAAAAGCAAAATTGTGTTACACTCTCTACAACCGAAGCCGAATATATGGCAGCAGGTAATTGTTGTGCACAAATCTTGTGGATGAAAAGCCAATTACTTGATTATGCGCTAGATGTTTCAAAAGTTTCAATTTTTTGTGACAACACTAGCACCATATATTTATCTAAAAATCCAATTCAACATTCTTGGACTAAGCATATCGATATAAGACACCATTTCATTTGTGAGCATATCGAACAAAATGATGTTGAATTATTTTATGTTAATACCAAGGATCAAATTGCCGATATTTTTACAAAACAACTAGACGAAAACACTTTTATTTTTCTTCGTGGTGAATTGGGTATGATTGAACATTGAGCATGTTTATATACCTTAAGAAATGATATCATATTTAGGGGGAGCTACTCTACTTCGTCATATACATAGAGCAATTGTGAAATTCATTTACATAAATTAATTATGTTTAATGAATTTTATAGCTCAACATTTAATTTCAAAAAAGCGCATCTTGAAATCACTTTTAAAAGTCACAAATTGTGGATTTTTGTGTTTTGATATTATGTGATTTATTTTAATCCTTTTTGTTGATAGATGGTATAATGGAAGATATGTTAACTAAAAATAAAATTCTGGTCTAAAAATTGTCTCAAAATCTGGCCAAATGATGGCTCGCATCGCCTCGGGCGTTCATCGACCGCCTGAGGCGTTCTATAGATCGCCTCAGGCGATCTTGTTTTTAAAGTCTGGCAGCTACGGCTTTTTGCTCAATTTTCTGCACATTTTCGAGAATTTCACCCATAATTCGAGCAACCTTCATTTCTGGAATCTCAAATCAATTCTAAGCTCTTTCCATTCATCAATTTCACTTTCTAAACAACATTTCTTCCAATTGAAAATCTTGGAACCCTTACCCCAAATTTTCAAAAACCCAACTTTATCTCAATTGTCCTCAATTTCTTGCTCAAATGAATAGAATCAACCGAGAAGAATGAGAATCAAGCCGAAGGAGACGTTCAAATTGATCTACTAGAAATTTTGCGGGTCATTCTCTTGATGGTGAGCCAATTCTCGAAGATTACCATTCTCGCAAATTATATCCTGGCTATGTGTTTGATTTTGAATTCCTTAGAATTTCCCAACTCACCATTCTTGATTGGATTCAATTCCAACATTGGGAAAACTTTTTCAAACCTCCTAGAAAGAATGATTTCTTGTACCCTTCCATGATTTACTCATTCTATGCTAATCTTGAATTGTTTGAGGGAGATGGTGAATTAACTATCAAAACCATTGTTTGTAATCGCCCCATTGAATTCACTAGTACCGAATTGGGGAACATTCTTCGCATTCCTTCGGAGGGTCCAGCTAAATTTGCTCTAGCTACTTGGCCTAATGATGGGGTATGTGATCCTGCCCAAGCATTGTATCTCATTTTTGGCGGCTCTCCCCAATGTCCAAATCATTCTTTTCTCGTGAATTCTATTCCTACGACCTACCAAGTCTTACACAATATAGTGATCTCCTCGATGATCCCTCGGGATGGTGATCGTCTTAGATTGAAATTTTCTGATGTATACTTGATGTATTACATCATCACTATGACCCCCTTCAATCTACCCAAATTCATTGTCCAAATCTTTAAGAACACATCCCATAATCCCAAAAAGGTAATTCTCCCTTTTTGGGCGTGTCTTAACCAAGATTTTTCTTCACTTCAATCTTCCCTTCAATGACAATGATAAATTCCTATCAAGCCTAAGGTCACCTTCAATCTTAGGTGTTTCCTTTTTAACAAAATTTCTTGGAGTCCTTTCACTTCTTGTTGGGTTAATGATCCGGGGAACTTGCTCTCTGCTTTCAATCCTAAAGACCACCCATCATTACACATTGAAAGGATGACTAGTGCTCAAAGACTCCACTTTCCATTCTTGATTGAACCAAACCAAGAAGAGCAACCCAATCCACCTCAATCTCCCTCAACTTTTGATGACATGATGAACATTGGGGCGGATATTCCGGCTCCTGACAGTAATCAAACACATTCTTCCTTTGAGTTCAATCAAGATGCCTTTGCATTCTTCACTTCTCAATTTCAAACCCTTCGAGATGATATGAATTCTCAATTTCAATCCTTGAGAGTATATGTAAATTCTCAATTCAAATCCATTCGAGATGATGTTGCGTCTCTTCGGGCTTACCAAGACTCATCGAGACAAGATTTGTCGTATTTACGACATGAGGTGGATGCTATTCGATCTCAGTTTCCGGGTGCCCGAATGGACGAGGATCCTAATCACGGGAATGGCGATGATGGTGGCTTGGATTAAGTTGTATATTTTTTTTTAGTGTTTTTTAGATTTTATCACTTTGGAATTGTTTGTAAGATTTGCATTGTTTAAATGGTGTTGGACTAGTTTGTTGCTTATAATTGAATGTATATTGAGTTGATATTGTGATGCTTGTTGTTGGCTTTTCGGCTTATTTAATTTATAAAGGAAACTCTGTCCAATTTTCTTAAAAATCCTATACCTTTTTATTCTCACAAAATGTGGGAGAATGAATGTGTAAACTTGATTGTTGAAATGCTATTTGCAACCTGTTGTTTTTACAAGTTGGGACGCTTTTTTAAAAGGTGATAAAAATGCACATTGAAACATTGTTTATCATTGCATTCATTAAGGGGGGTATAAACTCTTGCATTCATTAAGGGGGAGTTTAAACTCTCTATCAATTGCATTGTTACAATTTAATTTTTATCAAGTTTACCAGGTTTTGTGATCATCAAAAAGGGGGAGATTGTTGCGCCTTAAAGCGCTACAATTCTCATTTCTCTAATTTAAATAGAATTATCAAAATATTTATTTTTGTTTTGATGATTGCAAAACCTATGTTTTTTGTACTAATGATATATGTTGAGTATGCAGCATAATTTATGATCAAATTAAGCATATTAAAGATTGACAAAGTATTGAAATGTTAAGGAAAAACAAATTTTTTGTTCAAGCGGATCGCCCTAGGCTATGAGGATCATCGCCCCAAGCGATGGGTGCCAGGCGAGGCATCGCCACGCCCATCGACAGTGGCGATGGCGAGGCCAGCGTGCTACCAAGATCGCCCCAGGCGATGCTGACCATCGCTCCAGGCGATGGCAACCAATCAAGACTTCGCCTCGCACATCGACTGAAGAGACGACAAGGATTGCGCGCATGGAGAGAACACCCGAGGCAATGGCTGGAATGCCTGAGGCGATTCCTGGAACGTTTAAGGCGATGGTTTGTTCGTTTGAGGCGATCCAGATTTTTAGCTACGGCATTTATTTTTGGTGGTGATCGCCTGAGGCGATCTGCACAACGCCTG
Organism: Haberlea rhodopensis; assembly: GCA_907163345.1. Lineage (NCBI taxonomy): Eukaryota > Viridiplantae > Streptophyta > Magnoliopsida > Lamiales > Gesneriaceae > Haberlea > Haberlea rhodopensis. The sequence goes on from CAJQUN010001268.1 coordinate 28,910, forward strand.
AGGCGATCTATGCCATTTTGTGACCGTTGGTGCGCGGCAATGGTGATCGCTCAAGGCGATGGCCGAGGCGATCTTGGAGTGATTCAACCCTGATATGTAGCAACGGCTAGTAGGAGCCTTGGGAGCCTTTTACACTTAAAGATGGATGTTTTGGATAAATTTGAAGACAAGAAACAAGAGTATAAACTACAAGAAAGTTGTGTTCAATCAAAATCATTCTACCATTGTAAACTTCATACATTTGTGTTGTATTGAAGTTTGTAATTTACTTCTTGTGTGAGAGCTTTTGATTCTTCGTGTTTTTACACCGTGAAGGTGTTATTTGATTTATTGTAAGGTCCTCCAACACCGGCGCAAGTTGGAAATTGTATACGTCGCCGACAAGTGAAGTTGGTGCAAGGTTGTGGCTATCCTTGGAGCCCTCAAGGCCAAGAAGAAGTTGTGTGTGGCTATCCTTGGAGCCCTTAAGGCCAAGAAGAAGTTGTTCTAGTGGAACCTCGGCTAAACGATTTCTAACCGGGAAGAGGAGACGTATGCGATTCAACGCCGAACTTCTATAACAAATTCTCGTGTTCTTTATTGCTTTATTTAATTACGCATTTACATTATTATTTTATTATATTGTTTATTGTTCGATTGACATCAAGTCTTCCGCAGTGCAAACTCAATTATTTGCAAATTCATTTTAAAACGCTAAAGTAGCCAAGGAACCTCATTCACCCCCCTCTTCAGTTCCAACAAGTGGTATCAGAGCCACTTGGTTTTGTTTTTAAACCAAAATTTTTTGGCTAATCTAGCACGTGAGTTTACTCAAGTCAACCGACCAATTGACCTCCGCTCTTCACGGGAAATAACTACGGATATTGAAAGAATAGAATTTCTCTATATATTCAATCCGTAGATTATGACATAAGGAAGATTATTGTGAAAGGTCCACATATTCCTTTGAAGGAAGTTGAGGGAATGAATGTTCCCAAAGAAATGGACGATTTTACAAGGGCGGATATGATCTTAATTTCTCAAAATGCTAAAGCTATTAATATTTTGCATTGTGCTTTAGATATGAACGAATATAATCGGATTTCGATGTGCTCAACCACCAAGGAGATTTGGGACAAACTTCAAATTTGTCATGAGGGAACCAATCAAGCGAAGGAGACAAAGATCGATCTATTGCAACTCAATTATGAAACCTTTGAGATGGAGTCCGGAGAAAACATTGATTCAATGTTTAGAAGGATCACTCAAATCATCAATGAGCTTGCCCAACTTTGTGAAAGTATCATCCGAAACAAATATGGAGAAGATCTCTTAGAGCTTTGCCTAAAGAATGGGATGCCAAAAGAACGGCTATCATCGAATCCAACAAAGGATATAGTGCATCATATGATATTGATGAACTTCATGGTACCTTGGTGACCCATGAGCTTGAGGTGTCAACCCGGAAGGAAATGAAGAAGGAGGAATAAAAAGCAAAAGGCAAGGGGATTGCCTCGGTTGGAAAGAAAGCACAATCCGATGACGAAGATGATGAGGAAATGTCATTGTTCACAAGGAAGTTCAAGAAGTTCTACCGAAAATGCAATAAGCCAAGAACCTCCGAATCCAACAAGAATTCTACTAAACGAGAGGTAACATGTTATAATTGTCAACAAAATGGTCATTATGCTAATGAATGTCCAAGTAAAAATAAGGCGGATAAGGGAAAGAAGAAAGCTTTAATGGCCACATGGAGTGACAGTGACTCCGATGAAGAAGTAGCAAATCTTTGTCTAATGGCTCTTGGAGATGAAGATGAAGACTATGATGATGAAGTACCATCTTATGATGAATTATTAGATGCTTATAATGAACTTATTGATGTTCTTGGTAAAGCTAAACAGAGTAATAAATTGTTAAAGTTGGACTTGGCTAAAAAGGAAGAAGAAAATGTCACTTTGAAAAATGAACTACTTGATTTGAAGAAATCATTTGGGAAGTTTAATGATAGTGGTTTAATGCTTCATGAATTGCTTGGCTTGCAAAGATGTAGCTTTGATAAAGCCGGATTAGGCTTCTCAAGCAAATCAAAAACATTTTCAAGCTTGTTGGCCAAAGCCAAGCATAACCCCCCTGCTTGCACCTATTGTTGTAAGGTTGGTCATGCTAGAAATAAATGTAGATTTGTCAAAAATCAATACCAACCAAACAAGAGGTGGAAGTGGATTCCTAAATCACCCATTGTTACTAACCAACATGGACCCAAAGAACAATTGGGTACCAAAGGTCCAAATATTAAAAATTCGTTTTGTAGGGAGGAACAAGTAAGAGGTCTAATTCTTGGTATCTCGATAGTGGATGCTCAAGACATATGACGGGTGACAAGAACTTGTTCTTGTCATTAAAAGCTAAAAATGGAGAAGTGTCACCTTTGGAGAGAATAGCAAAGGAATCATTGAAGGCATTGGCTCAATTGGTAACTCTAACTCTACTATTATTGATGATGTACTTTATGTCAAAGGACTTAAGCATAATCTTCTTAGCATAAGTCAATTATGTGATAAAGGTTATGAAGTCTCATTTGCATCACTTCATTGCACCATATCATACACACATGACAAATCCATTAAATTCATTGGTTATAGAAGTGAGAATGTGTACAAGGTTGATTTGGATAATCTTTCTTCTCAAAATGTAAAATGCCTTGTAACATTGAATGATAACAATAGTGTGTTATGGCAAAGACGACTTGGTCATGTTGGATTGAGCACCATTGGTAAAATTCAAAAACTTGATCTTGTTGTTGGATTGCCTAACCTTGATTTACAAGTTGATTTTATTTGCCATGCTTGTCAACTATGAAAGCATACTAGAGAATCTTTCAAAAATAAAAATGTTATCTCCACTTCTATGCCACTCGAATTGCATCATTTAAACTTGTGTGGTCCTTCAAGAACAACTAGTCTAGGTGGAAAATCTTATGCATTTGTCATTATGGATGATTTCTCTAGATGCACTTGGACATTGTTCTTAGCCCGTAAAAGTGATGCCTTTGAGAGTTTCAAAATATTTGCAAAAAGAGTTGAGAATGAGAGTGACCACGGAACCGAATTTGAGAATGAAAATTTTATAAACTTTTGTGATGACAAAGGCATTGGTCACAACTTTTCTTGTCCTATGACACCTCAACAAAATGGTGTTGTTGAAAGGAAGAATATGACATTAGTTGAAATTGCACGTACTATGTTATGTGAATATTCACTTCCAAAATATTTTTGGGCCGAGGCAATGAGCACCTCATGTTATATCATTAATCGTTCATCAATAAGGCCAATTCTCAAGAAAACTCCATATGAATTATGGAGGAGGAGAAAGTCTAACATTTCTTACTTCAAGGCATTTGGTTCAAAGTGCTTCATTCACAACAATGGTAAGGATAACCTTGGTAAGTTTGATGCCAAATCGGATGAAGGTATATTTATTGGTTATTCCAATACTAATAAGGCATATAGAGTGTTTAATAAACGTAGCCTTATTGTTGAGGAATCTATTCATGTTATATTTGATGAGACTAACCCTCGAATATCGCGAATTTATCTTGATTGTGATGATGAAGAATTACTTGAGCAAATGATAGAGTCAACCACCCTTGAGGACTTTAGTGGTGACAAATAAGAACAACGAATGTAGTCAAGTAATTCCAAAGAGGATGGGGAACTTCCAAAGGATTGGAAAACCACCAAAGATCATCCCATGGATCTCATTATCGGTAGTCCATCAAAATGGGTAACTACTCGATCCTCATATATCAATATTTGCAATCATCTTGCTTTCATTTCTCACATAGAGCCTAAGGACATTAAGGATGCAATGCTTGATGATTCTTGGATCTTGGGTATGCAAAAAGAACTAAATCAATTCAAAAGAAATAAAGTTTGGAATCTTGTACCTAGGCCTTCGAACTACACTATTATTGGAACAAAATGGGTATTTAGAAATAAAATGGATGAACATGGGACGATTATTAAAAACAAGGCTAGGTTGGTAGCTAAAGGATATTGCCAAGAAGAGGGCATAGATTTTGATGAAACATATGCACCCGTTGCTCGCTTAGAATCCATTCGCATGTTACTTGTTTTTGCTTGCTTTAAAGATTTTAAGCTCTTTCAAATGGATGTCAAGAACGCCTTCTTGAATGGTGATTTGAAAGAAGAGGTGTATGTTGATCAACCACCCGACTTTGAGGATCCACATTTTCCCGACCATGTTTTTAAACTTGATAAAGCTTTGTATGGTTTGAAACAAGCTCCTAGAGCTTGGTATGAAAAACTATCTTCATTCTTAACCAAGAATGGCTTTACAAGAGGAAAAGTGGATATTACTTTGTTTACCTTAATTAAGGGAAATGATTTGCTTATTGTTCAAATATATGTTGATGACATCATATTTGGTGCTACTAATGAATCTTTGTGCAAGGAGTTTTCTAAATTGATGCAAGATAATTTTGAAATGAGCATGATGGGAGAACTCAACTACTTTCTTGGATTGCAAATCAAACAATGCAAATATGGAATCTTTATAAGTCAAGGAAAGTATGTCAAAGATATGCTAAAGAAATTTGGAATGGATAATACGAAGAGTGCATCAACACCAATAAGCTCATCAATCAAGCTAGACAAGGATGAACAATGTAAACCAATTTGTCAAAAGCTTTATAGAAGTATGATTGGCTCTTTGCTTTATTTAACGGCTAGTAGGTCGGATATCATGTTTAGTGTATGCTTATGTGCTAGATTTCAATCATCACCAAAAGAATCACACTTGTTCGCCTTAAAACGCATTTTTAAATATCTTACAAAAACTCCAAATCTCGGCTTGTGGTATTCTAGAAAATCTTTCTTTGATTTGAAAGCTTACTTCGATGCCGAGTTTGAAGAATATAAGGTGGATAGGAAAAGCACTAGTGGTACTTGTTTCTTTCTCGGTAATAGCTTGGTATAAAAGCAAAATTGTGTTGCACTCTCTACAACCAAAGCCGAAGATATGGCCGCCGGTAATTGTTGTGCACAAATCTTGTGGATGAAAAGCCAATTACTTGATTATGGGCTAGATGTTTCAAAAGTTCCAATTTTTTGTGACAACACTAGCACCATATGTTTATCTAAAAATCCAATTCAACATTCTCGGACTAAGCATATCGATATAAGGCACCATTTCATTCGTGACCATATCGAACAAAATGATGTTGAATTATTTTATGTTAATACCAAGGATCAAATTGCCGATATTTTTACAAAATCACTAGACGAAAACGCTTTTATTTTTCTTCATTGTGAATTGTGTATGATTGAACTTTGAGCATGTTTATATACCTTAAGAAATGATATCATATTTAGGGGGAGCTACTCTACTTCGTCATATACATAGAGCAATTGTGAAATTCATTACATAAATTAATTATGTTTAATGAATTTTATAGCTCAACATTTAATTTCAAAAGCGCATCTTGAAATCACCTTTAAAAGTCAAATTGTGGATTTTTGTGTTTTGAGATTATGTGATTTGTTTTAATCCTTTTTGTTGATAGATGGTCTAATGGAAGATATGTTAACTAAAAATAAAATTTTGGTCTAAAAATTGGCTCAAAATCTGGCCAAACCATCACCTCAGCATCCTGTGCGGAATGCCTCGTCCGTGGCTCGCATCGCCTCAAACGATGGCTCGCATCGCCTCGGGCGTTCATCGATCGCCTCAGGTGTTCTATAGATCGCCTCAGGCGATCTCGTTTTTTAAAGTCTCGGAGCTACGGCTTTTTGCTCATGAGGCGATCTCGTTTTTTAAAGTCTCGGAGCTACGGCTTTTTGCTCAATTTTCTGCACATTTTCGAGAATTTCATCCATAATTCGAGCAACCTTCATTTCTGGAATCTCAAATCAATTCTAAGCTCTTTCCATTCATCAATTTCACTTTCTAAACAACATTTCTTCCAATTGAAAATCTTGGAACCCTAATCCCAAATTTCCAAAAACCCAAACTTATCTCAATTCTCCTCAATTTCTTGCTCAAATGTCTAGAATCAACCGAGAAGAAGGAGAATCAAGCCGAAGGAGACGTTCTAATCGATCTACTAGAAATTATACGGGTCCTTCTCTTGATGGTAAGCCAATTCCCGAAAATTACCATTCTTGCAAATTATATCCTGGCTATGTGTTTGATTTTGAATTCCTTAGAACTTCCCAACTCCCCATTCTTGATTGGATTCAATTCCAACATTGGGAAAACTTTTTCAAACCTCCTAGAAAGAATGATTTCTTGTACCCTTCCATGATTCACTCATTCTATGTTATCTTGAATTGTTTGAGGGAGATGGTGAATTAATTATCAAAACCATTGTTTGTAATCGCCCATTGAATTCATTAGTACCGAATTGGGGAACATTCTTCGCATTCCTTCGGAGGGTCTAACAAAATTTGATCTAGCTAGTTGGCCTAATGATGGGGTATGCGATCCTGCCCAAGCATTGTATCTCATTTTTGGCGGCTCTCCCCAATGTCCAAATCAATATTTTCTTGTGAATTCTATTCCTACGACCTACCAAGTCTTACACAAGATAGTGATCACCTCGATGTTCCCTCGGGATGGTGTTCGTCTTAGATTGAAATTTTCTGATGTATACTTGATGTATTACATCATCACTATGACCCCCTTCAATCTACCCAAACTCATTGTCCAAATATTTAAGAACACAGCCCATAAACCCAAAAAGGTAATTCTCCCTTTCGGACGTGTCTTAACCAAGATTTTTCTACACTTCAATCTTCCCTTCAATGACAATGAAAAAATTCATATCAAGCCTAAGGACATCTTCAATCTTAGGTGTTTCCTTTTTAACAAAATTTCTTGGAATCCTTTCACTTCTTGTTAGGTTAATGATCTGGGGAACTTGCTATCTGCTTTCAATCCTAAAGACCACCTGTCATTACCCATTGAAAGAATGAGTGCTCAAAGACTCCACTTTCCATTCTTGATTGAACCAAACCAAGTGGAACAACCCATTCCACCTCAATCTCCCTCAACTTTTGATGACATGATGAACATTGGGGCGGATATTCCGGCTCTTGACAGTCATCAAACACATTCTTCCTTTGAGTTCAATCAAGATGCCTTTGCATTCTTCACCTCTCAATTTCAAACCCTTCGAGATGATATGAATTCTCAATTTTAATCCTTGAGAGTAGATGTAAATTCTCAATTCCAATCCATTCGAGATGATGTTGCGTCTCTTCGGGCTTACCAAGATTCATCGAGAGAAGATTTGTCATATTTATGACATGAGGTGGATGCTCTTCGATCTCAGTTTCCCGGTGCCCGCATGGACGAGGATCCTAATCACGGGAATGACGATGATGGTGGCTTGGATTACGTTGTATAAGTTTCTTTTTTTTTTAGTGTTTTTTAGATTTTATCACTTTGGAATTGTTTGTAAGATTTGCATTGTTTAAATGGTGTTGGACTAGTTTGTTGCTTATGATTGAATGTATATTTAGTTGATATTGTGCTTGTTGTTGGCTTTTTGGCTTATTTAATTTATAAAGGAAACTCTGTCCAATTTTCTTAAAAATCCTATACCTTTTTATTCGCACAAAAAGGGGGAGAATGAATGTGTAAACTTGGTTGTTGAAATGCTATTTGCAACCTGTTATTTTTACAACTTGGGACGCTTTTTTAAAAGGTGATAACAATTCACATTAAAACATTGTTTATCATTGCATTCATTAAGGGTGAGTATAAACTCTTGCATTCATTAAGGGGGAGTTTAAACTCTCTATGCATTGCATTGTTATAATTTAATTTTTTATCAAGTTTACCAGATTTTGTGATCATCAAAAAGGGGGAGATTGCTGCGCCTTAAAACGCCACAATTCTCATTTCTCTAATTTATATAAAATTATCAAAATATCTATTTTTGTTTGATGATTACAAAACCTATGTTTTTTGTACTAATGATTTGTGTTGAGTATGCAGCATAATTCATGATCAAATTAAGCATATTGAAGATTGACAGAGTGTTGAAATGTTAAGGAAAAGCAAATTTTTTGTTCAAGTGGATCGTCCCAGGCGATGAGGATCATCGCCCCAAGCGATGGGTGCCAGGCGAGGCATCACCACGCCCATAGACAGAGGTGATGGTGAGGCAATCATGCTACCAAGATCGCCCCAGGCGATGCTGACCATCGCTCCAGGCGATGGCAACCAATCAAGACTTCGCCCCGCATATCGACTAAAGCGACGACAAGGACCGCGCGCATGGAGAGATCGCCCGAGGCGATGGCTAGAACGCCTGAGGCGATTCCTGGAACGTTTGAGGCAATGGTTTGTTCGTTTGAGGCGATCCAGATTTTTAGCTACGGCATTTATTTTTGGTGGTGATCGCCTGAGGCGATCTGCACAACGCCTGAGGCGATCTATGCCATTTTGTGACCGTTGGTGCGTGGAGATGGCCGAGGCGATCTTGGAGTGATTAAAGCCTGATATGTAGCAACAGCTTGTAGGAGCCTTGGGAGCCTTCTACACTATAAATATGGATGTTTTGGATCAATTTGAAGACAAGAAACAAGAGTATAAACTACAAGAAAGTTGTGTTCAATCAAAATCATTCTAACATTGCAAACTTCATACATTTGTGTTGTATTGAAGTTTGTAATTTACTTCTTGTGTGAGAGCTTTTGATTCTTCGTGTTGTTGTACCATGAAGGTGTTATTTGATTTATTGTAAGGTCCTCCAACACCGGCGCAAGTTGGAAAATTATATAAGTCACCAACAAGTGAAGTTGGTGCAAGGTTGTGGCTATCCTTGGAGCCCTCAAGGCCAATAAGAAGTTGTGTGTGTCTATCCCTGGAGCCCTTAAGGCCAAGAAGAAGTTGTTCTAGTGGAACCTCGGTGAAACGGTTTCTAACCGGGAAGAGGAGACGTAGGCAATCCATCGCCGAACTTCTATAACAAATTCTCGTATTCTTTATTGCTTTATTTATATTACGCATTTACATTATTTTATTATATTGTTTATTATTCGATTGACATCAAGTCTTCCGCAGCTCAAACTCAATTATTTGCAAATTCATTTTAAAACGCTAAAGTAGCCAAGGAACCTCATTCACCCCCCCTCTTCGGTTCCAACAAGATCTTTGTCAAAACTTTAAGACATATCGACACTTGGTAGCTCGACATGCTCAAATAGTGAGGTGGAAAGGCCAACATGGGTCAGAAAGGCTGCCGGGCGAGCTTTGAGCTCGTCTGGTAGGTGGCATGGGCGAGCACTGAGCTCGCCCACTAGTTTGACCAAACAAAGTTGTTGCCATGCTTTGAGTGTAGCATGCTTGTTAGCTTGGCATACCTGAGGCTATGCATGTTTGGAGCTAGGCATGTTGGGAGCTTGGCATGCTCAGAGCTTGGAGCTACTTGGAGCTATGCATGTTTGGAGCTATGCATGCTGGGATTTAGGCATGTTGGGAGTTTGGCATGCTCAGAGCTAAGCATGCTTGGAGCTTGGCATGCTCGGAGCTAGGAGCTAGGAGCTAGGAGCTAGGAGCTAGGTATGCTTGGAGCTGTGCATGTTTGGAGCTAGGCATGCTTGGAGTTAGGAATGTTAGGAGCTAGGAGCTAGGCATGCTTGGAGCTATTTATGTTTTGGAGCTAGGCATGCTCGGAGCTACGCATGCTTGGAGCTTGGTATGCTCGAGATAGGCATGCCTTGAGCTAGGCATGCTCAGGGAGAGACAAGCTTGGAGCTAGGCATGCACGGAGCTTGGCATGGTCCGAGCTATGCATGCTCGGAGCTAGGCATGCTGAGAGCTAGGCATTCTCTGTATTTTGGCATACTTGACTAGTGAGTTGCTTGGGAGGGCCAACAAGGCAGGCTGAATGAGCTATAAGCACGACCTACCTGGGCGACACTGTCCTACCTGGGCTAGCTGGTGAGCTCACCCTACTTGGGCGAGCTGCCCAGCTTGCCCAACATGGGCGAGCTGCCCAGCTTGCCCAACATGGAAGAGCTTCCCAGCTCGTCCTACGTTCGCGAGCAGCTGAGTCGCCTGCCTCGGGCGAGCAGTTGAGCTCACCGATTCCAATTAGCTAGCATCTTAAGCCGACCCATGGACTATGTTTTTATAGGTTTGACCCGTCTTGGTATCATGTAATAGTCATTAATTCCGCTTCAATAATGTATACACACTAATTCATTCAATCTTCTATCTTTCTTATTGAGTTGAGTTGATCGTAATAAGGTATACTAGGGGAAATTTCAAAATTAGTCCCATCAAATATGCGCTTAATCAATAATAGTGGCAACCATTTATTACTAATCAAAATTGGTCCTATAGGATACGATTTTAATCAATAATAGTCCAAACGTTTAGAACTAATCAAAATTGGTCTCATACGATATATATTTAATCAAAAATTGTCTCAAAAACCCTTTCAGTTATGTGACCACTTTTGATAAAATACAATTTTTGTGGGATCAACCTAAATGTTTGGGACTACTATTGATTAAAATCATATCATATGTGACCAATTTTGATTAATCCTAAAAGTTTATGACTAATATTGATCAAACTCATATCCTACAGGATTAATTTTAAAATTTACCCGGTATACTATGAGCGGGGATCCATCGCCGGCCATGACACTGGAATGGTTACTGGCAAAGGCGGGGGGTGCGTGCAGATTTGCGTGGCTGCAGGAGGGATTTGAAAGGAGTTTGGAAATGCGATGGTGGCCTTAAGCAATGGAGACGACAATGGTGACGTCAGAGGGAAGAGGCCGACGCTAGAAAAGGCCACAGAAAATAAGGAAAAGTAATAGGAGAATGCCAGGCTTTCGAAAGAAGTGAGTGTTTCTTGATAATTTTTAACTTTTTGTTAGCCCTTTCAGCGGTTGAACTCTATTGCATTAATTTTATTTATTTTTTTGTTCTATTGCGGTGTATTGGGCGTATCTTGCCTTTAGGTGAAAGCCAGAGCGTTTAATATTATATTTTGCCCAACAAAAGTATTATGTAAGTTTTGATCGATCTGATTCTAAAATTTCGAGTATACCCGTGATTGTTGTGTGTAATAGTATATGAAAAATGGTTTCCATCGCTTAACAGGACCCATGAACAAGGCTTTCGCGCGCAATTGCTTGTAAAATTTGAAAAACAAGATTGGAAGACCAGGAGCGAATTTATGTATTTTGCACCTAAAAATTGCATTTACCCCCTAAAATTTGTAATTTGACCCCTTAAATTTTTTTTGCCGTTCACTTTTTTATTTTATTATTTTTTGCCTCCCTAAATAAAAATTCTAGTTTCGTCCCTAGGAAAACCGAGTGCATGCACCTAACATATTGCTATTCTTCCATCATTATGTCACATAAATAGATGCACAACAATCATTGTTCCTCTTCCCGACATGAATATTGAGTACTATATACACACATTGTTTAGTATATGGTGGTATGATTGGTTGCATCTGCTTTCAACTAGTTTCTCTACATATATTTCTTTTTCCTAATGTTCTTTCCTATTATTTGTCATGTTTGGGACTCTTCTAAATAGATATTATCCCTTTACAGGCCAAACTGCAAGATGAGAGAATTAAACAGGTACAATTTTGCTGTTGTTATAGAATTGCAAGTGCTTCATTATATTCATGAGGTCTTCAAGCAATTTGCATTTCTAGCCTTTGTTAGCATTATTCATTGACGTATTTCCCAACGTTGGAGTTGATTGGATTCTATGTGGTGTTACAAATACAATCCCATTCTGATATCCGTATTGCCTAAAAATTACTTTATAATTTGGCTTTGATAAGTGCATTTACATCCCAAGATCGTATTCAATTTTCATCTGACTTTTTATTGCGTATCATGGAGAACATAATTCCGGCTGTACTTCCGTGAATTTTAGTTAAAACTGTAGGTGAAAGCCCAAGTCCAATTTTTTTGGTCAATGGTAAGTGAATTGAAATTGCTAGAAATCTCACATTGGTTTTATGAAACCTTTGAGGTTTGTTTATATTGAGAAACAAATCATTGGAGTGTAGTAATGTACAAAAGAAGGGTGCCCCATGCACGCCATCCGTCCGTCCGCTCCGCTCGGCTTGCGTCACTGCCGCGAAGATAGCCTTATTTTTTACTACTCGAATTTCTGGGAAGAAGTGCATTTTCATATTTCTGACTTTTCACCTCCTGTATTTAATGCTGAGTTAATCTGATTTAAGTGCGAGATTTAAATCGAGTTAATCTGATTTAAGTGTAAGACTTAAATCTGTGATTAAGGTTGAGACTCTTCAATTACCCCACTAAACCTTGAATTAAATTTTTGACATTTGGGAGGTCTGCTGCTCAGCTATATAAGCTGCACCAGCTTCAGTCTTTTAGCATCTGGAAAAACATTATTCATTCATAAATTTCATATGTTTGGGAGTACTGCACACTACTAGTATTCGAGAGAGTCTGCTCGGATTTCTGCTTTAATCCGAACAGAGGCGCTTGGGCGTTGTACCTTGGAACTCTCTTGTCAAAGAGGCCAAAAGCTTGTAGGCAGACAAATTTGAGTTTACGGGCACACGGCTTGTTGTGGCCTCGTCCAGTTCCAGTTTCCTGTTGCGAAGACTTTGAACAATATATATAAAATGTTCCTGTAAGTTTACTATTTCAGTATAATTTATTTTGCATCATCTTTGTAATCTGATTAAATTCGTCTATTTAAATATACAGAACCAACAACCGTACACTCAAATTTTCTCTCTTTTGTTTTTTTTTGTTTTTGTTTTTGTTTTTGTTTTGTTGGAATCGAAGAGGGGGGGTGAATGAGATTCCTTGGCTACTTTAGCGTTTTAAAATGAGTTTGTAAAATAAAAATATTTTGCGCTTGCGGAAGCCTTACGTCAATCGATAAATAAAAAGAATAAGTAAATAAATGCGTAATGGAAATTAAAGCAATAAAAGACAAGAGATTTGTTATAGAAGTTCGGCGATGAATCGCCTACGTCTCCTCTTCCCGGTTAGATAACCTCCAACCGAGGTTCCACTAGAACAATTGGTCTTGGCCTTGAGGGCTCCAAGTTAGCCACACAACAACTCTTCCCGAGTTTACAACGCTCTTCCCGAGCACACTACTCTTCCCGAGTACACAAGCTCTTCCCGAGCACAATACTCTTCCCGAGTATACAAAGCTCTTCCCGAGCTACCAACACTCTTCACGAGTCTTCTTGGCCTTAAGGGCTCCAAGGATAGCCACACACTTGCACCAACTAGACTTGTTGATGACTTTACAATTTTCCAACTTGCTTTGGTGTTGGAGGACCTTTACAATAACTCAACACACACCTTCACGGTGTACCAACATGAAGTGAACAAGACTCACACACAATAGAAGAATTACAAGCTCCAATACAATAACAATGTATGGAGATTGCAAAGCTTAAATCAAATAATAATTATCAAGACTTTGGTATAAGTTGTAGGCTTGTTCCTTAGCTTCAAAATGCTCCAAAGCATACATATTTATAGTGTAGAAGGCCTCCAAGGCTCCTACTAGCCGTTGCTACTCATAAGGTTGAAATCACTCCAAGATCGCCTCGGACATCGCCTCAGGCGATCACCATCGCCGCGCCCCAATGGTCACCAAAAATCACGCATCGCCTCAGGCGATCCAAAGCCAAAATCAAGGCCGTAGCCTCAGCCCCTTCAAATCTTGCATCGCCTCAAACGAACTCCAGATCGCCTCAGGCGTTCGTGCCATCGCCTCGGGCGTTCAGCCCATCGCCTTGGACGATCTCCCTGCGCGCATGCCCACGCCATGCCTCGGCGTCGCTCCAGTCGATGTGCAGGGCGAAGTGCCAAAAGGTTGCCATCGCCTCAGGCGTTGTTCACCATCGCCTCAGGCGATCTTCCTCGCATGCTCGCCTAGCCATCTCCTCTGTCGATGTGCGTGGCGATGCCTGGCCTGACACTCATCGCCTGGGGCGATGATCACCATCGCCTGGGGCGATCCAGGCCAGAATATGCACACTTGATTTTCTTCAATCCAAACCACTTTTCATCACTTAATCTGCACACTAAGTAGATGCATTAGTATAACAGACACAAGTTTTGTTGATCATCAAAACTCAAAGATTGACCGGGGATAATTTAACGCATTAAACGCAACCATGCGTTTAAGGCTCAACAATCTCCCCCTTTTTGATGATCACAAAACTTGATAAACGTGAGTAAGTAATATGCATGAAATGTGAGTAAAAATAACTCCCCCTTAACAATTGCATAACACATACAAGTTATCAAGTAAATCATTAAACAAATAACTCTCCCCCTCAAACCATGCATACATAAGCTCTCCCCCTTAAACTAAGCATGTATTAAGGTTCAAGTTTATCACAAAATTCTCCCCCTTTTTGTGATAATCAAAACGCATAAAGTTCAAATAAACATGGCATAATTTATATGTTGACATATAGCTTCAAATTACACATGTTCCTCATCAAACAAGATTAAATCATATAGAGGTTAATCACAACCATGTGTTTAAGGCACTTAACAATTAATTCTAAAAGTTGCAATGTGTGCATATGTTCATGCATTCATGTCAAAAACAAAATAATAAAAATATTAAGCATTATAACAATTCATATACTTGCACATTTTCACATAGCATATTCGAATTTGAATGCAAAGCATATCAAGCTACTTACTATAAAAAGATAAGCATACATCATGCATTTCAACAATTATGCTAAGGGGTTATGCATTTTACTCCAATGATATTGAGCTTCAATATTTATTGATCACAATTGATTTGTGCCAATGAAATTTGAAATTGCTCTTTTAACATGTAAAAAATAAATTTTACCCTTAATGACAAGAGTTCGTTCTTGTCATAGGTCCAACACCTCGAGCCTCTTCTATAGTTGTGAATAATACAAACTCCTCCTTAGAGTTGCTTGGCCCTTCATCCTTCATTCCATTCTTGTCCCTACAAGACAAATTTACAATTGGAGGAACTTTGGTACCCATTTGATTTTTGGGTCCTAGGGGGTTAACTTTCAATGGCACTTTTGGAATCCATTTCCAACTCTTATTAGGTTGGTATTGGATTCTAGCAAACCTACACTTATTTTTAGCGTGGCCATTTTTGCAACAATAATTACAAGTAGGAGAATCATGCTTTGCATTGGCCAACAAGCTAGAAAAAGTTTTTGATTTGCTTGAAAAACCTAACCCGGCTTTGTCAAAGCTACAACGTTGCAAGCCAAGCAATTCATTCATCTTTTTACTACTTTCACTAAATTTGCAAAAGGATATCTTTAAAGAATTTAATTCATTTTTCAATGAATTATTTTCTTCATCTTTCTTAGCAATCTCAAGTTTGAGTAATTTGTTACTCATCTTGGTTTTGCCAAGAGCATCAATAAGATCATTATAAGACTCTAAAAGTTCATCAAATGAAGGTACCTCATTGTCACTTTCATCTCCTTCATCTCCAAGAGCCATTAGACATAGATTGGTGGCTTCTTCTTCATCGGAGTCGCTATCACTCCATGTGGCTATAAATGCCTTCTTCTTCCCTTTGTCCTCATTCTTCTTCCTAGGGCATTTGTTAGCATAATGACCTTTATCATTACAATTATAACAAGTTACCTCATTTTTGGATTCATTTTTGGTTGCACTTGAGGTCTTTGACTTGCTATGTTTGGTGAAGAGCTTCTTGAACTTCTTTGTGAATAGGATCATCTCCTCATCATCATCATCTTCTTCATCATCGGAGTGGTCTTTCCTTCCAACCAAGGCAATCCCATTTCTCTTGGATCTATCCTCCTCCTTTACTTCTCTCCTTGTGGCAACTTCAAGCTCATGAGTCACCAATGTGCCATGGAGCTCATCAAGATCATAGGAAGCACTTTCTCCTTTGTTGGACTCGATAATGGTCGTCCTCTTTGCATCACATTCTTTAGGTAAGGCCCTTAGTGCTCTCCTCCATATTTGCTTTGGAGGGTACTTCTCTCCAAGTTGGGCAAGCTCATTTATGATAAGGGTGAGCCTCCTAAACATGGAATCCACATCTTCTCCAGAATCCATCTCAAATGTCTCATATTTGAGTTGAAGGAGATCTATCTTTGTCTCCTTTACTTGGTTGGTTCCTTCATGAAAAATTTATAATTTGTCCCATATCTCCTTAGCGGTTGAGCACATCGAGATCCGGTTGTACTCCTTCATATCTAAAGCACAATGCAAAATATTAATCGCTTTAGCATTTTGTGAAATTAATATCATATCCGCTCTAGTGAAATCGTCCATCTCTTTGGGAACACTAATTCCCCCAACTTCCTTTAAAGGAATATGTGGACCTTTCACAATGATTTTCCATAGATCATAATCTACGGATTGGATGTATAGAGAAATTCTATTCTTCCAATAACCGTAGTTATCACCCGTGAAAAGCGGAGGGCTATTCGTCGATTGACCTTGAGCAAACTCATTTGCTAGATTAGCCATAAAAAGATTTTGATTTAAAAAACAAAAATCAAATGGCTCTGATACCACTTGTTGGAATCGAAGAGGGGGGTGAATGAGATTCCTTGGCTACTTTAGCGTTTTAAAATGAGTTTGTAAAATAAAAATATTTTGCGCTTGCGGAAGCCTTACGTCAATCGATAAATAAAAAGAATAAGTAAATAAATGCGTAATGGAAATTAAAGCAATAAAAGACAAGAGATTTGTTATAGAAGTTCGGCGATGAATCGCCTACGTCTCCTCTTCCCGGTTAGATAACCTCCAACCGAGGTTCCACTAGAACAATTGGTCTTGGCCTTGAGGGCTCCAAGTTAGCCACACAACAACTCTTCCCGAGTTTACAACACTCTTCCCGAGCACACTACTCTTCCCGAGTACACAAGCTCTTCCCGAGCACAATACTCTTCCCGAGTATACAAAGCTCTTCCCGAGCTACCAACACTCTTCACGAGTCATCTTGGCCTTAAGGGCTCCAAGGATAGCCACACACTTGCACCAACTAGACTTGTTGATGACTTTACAATTTTCCAACTTGCTTTGGTGTTGGAGGACCTTTACAATAACTCAACACACACCTTCACGGTGTACCAACACGAAGTGAACAAGACTCACACACAATAGAAGAATTACAAGCTCCAATACAATAACAATGTATGGAGATTGCAAAGCTTAAATCAAATAATAATTATCAAGACTTTGGTATAAGTTGTAGGCTTGTTCCTTAGCTTCAAAATGCTCCAAAGCATCCATATTTATAGTGTAGAAGGCCTCCAAGGCTCCTACTAGCCGTTGCTACTCATAAGGCTGAAATCACTCCAAGATCGCCTCGGACATCGCCTCAGGCGATCACCATCGCCGCGCCCCAACGGACACCAAAAATCACGCATCGCCTCAGGCGATCGCTGGATCGCCTCAGGCGATCCAAAGCCAAAATCAAGGCCGTAGCCTCAGCTCCTTCAAATCTTGCATCGCCTCAAACGAACTCCATATCGCCTCAGGCGTTCGTGCCATCGCCTCGGGCGTTCAGCCCATCGCCTCGGACGATCTCCCTGCGCGCATGCCCACGCCATGCCTCGGCGTCGCTCCAGTCGATGTGCAGGGCGAAGTGCCAAAAGGTTGCCATCGCCTCAGGCGTTGTTCACCATCGCCTCAGGCGGTCTTCCTCGAATGCTCGCCTAGACATCGCCTCTGTCGATGTGCGTGGCGATGCCTGGCCTGACACTCATCGCCTGGGGCGATGATCACCATCGCCTGGGGCGATCCAGGCCAGAATATGCACACTTGATTTTCTTCAGTCCAAACCACTTTTCATCACTTAATCTGCACACTAATTAGATGCATTAGTATAACAGACACAAGTTTTGTTGATCATCAAAACTCAAAGATTGACCGGGGATAATTTAACGCATTAAACGCAACCATGCGTTTAAGGCTCAACAGTTTTTGTTTTTGTTTTTCTTCTGTTTTGTGTTCTTTAAATTTCTGATTTTAATCAATTACAATCACAAAATTATTACTGCTCAAGTTTTACTTCATTCAGACACTGTTTCTGCATTGTCTAAGGATTTATCATGTTGTTTTAAAACAGTTTTTATATTATTTGTGTTATTTCATTTGTGTTCTGTTTTGCTAATGGCTGACCAGATTCCAAACCGAATTGTTGAGAATTCTGAGATTCCAGTGGTGAAAGCCAGCGGTGCTAAGGTCGTTATGCCAGTTTTGAGAAACCCGATACCGTTCTCTCAATTTCAGAAACCGGAAAAGTTCAAAGATTCCAACTTTAAGCTTTGGCAGTAGAAGATGGTGTTCTTCCTGACCACTTTGAACTTGACCAGGTTTCTAAAAGAGGAGAAACCAGTGGAGGACAAAGAGGGTCCTAAATCTGCTATAATAGTTGAATCATGGCTAAGTTGCAACTATCTCTGTCGTAACTACGTACTGAATTCTCTAGACGATACACTTTTCAATGTGTATTCCCTCAAAGAAACTTCAAAGGATATTTGTGAATCATTAGAATGGAAGTATAAAGTTGACGATGCAGGCGCAAAGAAATTTGCAGCCGGACGATTCCATGACTATCGAATGATAGATGGCAAGAGCGTTGTTGAGTAATGCGAAGAGCTGCAACGATTATATCATACACTTGATGCCGAAGGTATGTGGCTAAATGATGCACGCCAAGGGGCGACGATGATTGAAAATTACCGCCATCTTGTAAGGACTTCAAGAGCTATTTGAAGCACAAGTGAAAGATTATTAGTCTCAAGGACCTTATCAGGAGGCTGCGCATCGAGCAAGACAACCGAAAAGTTGACAAGAAATCAATCGGTGTGATTTCCAAGGCAACGTGGTTGAAGTTTGGGACAGCTCCCACGGGAATAAGCGCAAACGCGCTTTTGATTCCAAGAGAGATACTCAGAACAAGAGGTTCACAGGTGACTGCTACGTGTGCGGAAAACCCGACCATAAGGCCAAGGACTACAGCCAACGCCAAATCAATTAGGGTAAAAAGAAGGCAGTTCCAAACAGAGGCAAATGCAAGAGACCTGCTCATGCCCACATTGCTGAGGACTACCTGAGCTTAGACATGGATGACATGCATCTGACTGCAGTGGTGTCAGAGGTGAACCTTGTTGGTGGGAATTCCAAGGAATGGTGGGTGGACACTGGCTACTCGCCACATATGTTCCAACAAATGGATGTTCAAGACCTATCAACCGCTAAACTATGAGCACTGCTACATGGGAAATTCAGCAGTCTCAAAAGTTGAAGGCAGAGGGACGGTTTTGCTAAAGATGACTTCTGGCAAAGAGTTGACTCTTACCGAGGTGCTCCACGTGCCAGAGATGCGAAAGAATCTCATCTCAGGAGCAGTGCTGAACAAGAGAGGCTTTAGGCTCGTGTTTGAATCCGACAAAGTCATTCTTTCCAACGGTGGTATGTTCGTAGACAAAGGCTACTTAGCAAATAACCTCTTCAAGATGACTGTAATGACTTTAGCTCCTAAGGCTAAGTCTAGTAAAGATGTTGAGATTGATGTAAGTGCAGCCGATGAGGCTAGCACAAGCAAAAATAATGTAATGACTTGGCAATATGGCGAATAAAACTTTAAAATTTGATTATTCTGCTGAGTCATTATATTTGTGACATAGTAGATTAGGACATGTGAATTATAAGTCCTTACAAAGGCTAATGTCTCTTAATCTATTATCTAAATTTAACATCAATCATAAACACAAGTGTGAAACATGTGTAGAGGCCAAATTAACCAAGTCTTCATTCCACTCAATTGAGCGAAGCACCGAACAGTTAAACTTGGTCAATACGTATGTATGTGATGTAAAATATATACAATCTAGAGGTGGTAAAAAATATTTCATAACTTTTATCGATGATTGTACAATATGCTGTTATGTCTACTTAATGATAAGTAAAGACGAAGCAATTGACATGTTCATTCACTAGAAGAATGAAGTTGAGAATCAACTCTATAAAAAGATTAAAATTCTTCAAAGTGACCGAGGTGGTGAATACGAGTCACCATTTGCACAAATATGTGCTGAGAGTGGCATTATTCACCAAACCACTGTGCCTTATTCCCCCGAGCAAAATGATATTATTGAAAGGAATAATAGAACGCTTAAGGAAATGATGAATGCAATGCTTATAAGTTCAGACTTACATTGGAACTTGTGGGGAGAAGCTCAGTTTTCCGCCAACTATGTTCTAAACAGAGTGCCACACAAAACGTTGGATAAAACGCCTTATGAATTGTGGAAATGTCACGACCTAACTACAAATTTTAAGGGTTTGTGGTTGTCTAGCGAATGTACCAATTCCTCCTCCTAAACGGACTAGGATATGACCTAAGACAGTGGATTACGTATTTATCAGATATGCGCAAGATAGTAGTTGTTGAGCCTTAAACACATGGTTGCGTTTAATGCGTTAAATTATCCCCGGTTAATCTTTGAGTTTTGATGATCAACAAAACTTGCATTTGTTATACTAATATGTCTACTTAGTGTACATGGTTATATTGATAAATTTTGGGAAGACCAATGGAAGAGAACCCAAGTTATACAATAACATATGCGAGTTCATAGGACAAGCGGTGATTTTTATCAAGGAATCTATTGAGCTTGGACGAGAAGGAATGACATCCATGAACAACCAATTTAAGTGTTCAACATGTGTGGAATGATGTTGGAACAATTTCTTATGATGGGATGAAGACCCACAAACCAATGGTCCGTTGGTGGGCAAATTCGTATAGAAGCCAATTGGAGCGCAGTGCAATGTTTTGATTATATCTCTTGGCTCGATGCTCCGAACAAGGTGAATCCAAAAAGGTTGGAAAGCCAACTCAATATGCTAGATTTCATATTCGAACATCTCAGTCCAATTCGGATTGCATCATGGAGCAAAATGTCATGGAAGTCATAACAAGTGCAGATTGTAGCAAGGTTTGAGCGACTGTAGCATTTTGGGCATAACTTCTTCATACCTTAATGAAATGCAATGAAATTTTGTACACACCTAGATAAGAGGAAGAGATACAACTTTCATGTTTACCACGTTTCCCATAAATGAGTTAAGATGGTCTAATAGTGCAAAGTTTGAGAGTGCTGAAATCAGGCAGATCACCTCAGGCGATCCGAGCCATGTTGCGCACCATCGACTGAAGCGATGGCACGGTGGGCACGCTGGCGATCCGATCGCCCCAGGCGATGGTCAACCTCGCCCCAGGCGATCCAGAATGCTTCCTAGGCCATTTTTTGAGGGCGATCGCCCCAGGCGATGCACGGAACGCCCGAGGCGATCCAGAACTTTACCTACGGCCTTGTTTATCATTGATGATCACCCCAGGCGATGGGGAGATCGCCCGAGGCGATCTGGGCCAGATTTGACCGTTAAAGGGTGGCGATGGGTGATCGCCCGAGGCGATTTCCGAGGCGATCGAGGCGTGATTCAAGCCTTATGTGTAGCAACGGCTAGTAGGAGCTTTGGGGGCCTCCTACACTATAAATATGGATCTTTTGGAGCTTTTTGAAGGCAAGAAACAAGACTATAAACTACAAGAAAGCCTTGATCAATTCAAATTACTTTAGCATTGCAAACTTCATACATTTGTGTGTATTGGAGTTTGTAATTCATTTCTTGTTGTGTGAGTTTTGATTCTTCGTATTGGTACACACCTTGAAGGTGTTTGATTGAGTTTCTTGTAAAGGTCCTCCAACACCAAAGCAAGTTGGAAAATTGTAAAGTCGCCAACAAGTAAAGTTGGTGCATGTGTTGTGGCTATCCTTGGAGCCCTTAAGGCCAAGAAGACTCGTGAACAGTGTTGGTAGCTCGTGAAGAGCTTTGTGTACTCGTGAAGAGTATTGTGCTCGGGAAGAGCTTTGTAAACTCGGGAAGAGTTGGGTTGTGGCTAACTTGGAGCCCTCAAGGCCAAGATCATTTATTCTAGTGGAACCTCGGTTGGAGGTTATCTAACCGGGAAGAGGAGACGTAGGCGATTCATCGCCGAACTTCTATAATAAATCCTTTTGTTATTTATTGCTTTATTTTTCATTACGCATTTATTTATTTATTCTTTTTATTTATCGATTGACTAAAGGATTCCGCAAGCGCAAAACTCTTTTATTTTTCAAACTCATTTTAAAAAGCTAAAGTAGCCAAGGAATCTCATTCACCCCCCCCTCTTCGATTCCAACAAGTGGTATCAGAGCCATTTGATTTTTGTTTTTTAATCAAATCTTTTTTATGGCTAATCTAGCAAATGAGTTTGCTCAAGGTCAATCGACGAATCGCCCTCCGCTTTTCACGGGTGATAACTACGGGTATTGGAAAAATAGAATTTCTCTATATATCTAATCCGTAGATTATGATCTATGGAAAATCATTGTGAAAGGTCCACATACTCCTTTAAAGGATGTTCGAGGAATTAGTGTTCCCAAAGAAATGGACGACTTCACAAAAGCGGATATGATGTTAATATCTCAAAATGCTAAAGCGATTAATATTTTGCATTGTGCTTTAGATATGAAGGAGTACAACCGGATTTCAATGTGCTCAACCGCTAAGGAGATATGGGACAAATTGAAAATTTGTCATGAAGGAACCAACCAAGTGAAGGAGACAAAGATAGACCTCCTTCAACTAAAATATGAGACATTTGAGATGGATTCCGGAGAAGATGTGGATTCCATGTTTAGGAGGCTCACCCAAATCATCAACGAGCTTGCTCAACTTGGAGAGAAGTATCCTCCAAAGCAAATATGGAGGAGAGCACTAAGGGCCTTACCTAAAGAATGGGATGCAAAGAGGACGGCCATTATCGAGTCCAACAAAGGAGAAAGTGCATCTTATGATCTTGATGAGCTCCATGGCACATTGGTGACTCATGAGCTTGAAGTTGCCACAAGGAGAGAAGTAAAGGAGGAGGATAGATCCAAAAGAAATGGAATTGCCTTGGTTGGAAGGAAAGACCATTCCGATGATGAAGAAGATGATGATGATGAAGAGATGAGGTTGTTCACAAAGAAGTTCAAGAAGCTCTTCAACAAACATAGCAAGTCAAAGACCTCCAATGCTAACAAACAAGAATCCAAAAATGAGGTAACTTGTTACAATTGTCAAGAAATGTGACATCCCCGAAATGGTTAATTGCTATTTGGCTTTCAATTATGTTTACATGATTAATTATATGGTAATTGATTATGTGTTGGGATTTATTTACCTTATGTGGAAATGCATGGTCATGTGGATAGGATGACCCGGGGGTTGCATTTTAGGGTGCATGTGGTGCATGTTGGGTAAATATTATTGGAAGCATGATTTATTTGCATTGGTTAGCAATTAATTGGAAATCATGTGTTAATTGATATTATGGTGCATTTTGAGTAAATGCTTTGAAAAATATCATGTTGGGGTGTTTTATACACCATGGAATTATTTTGGTATCATTTTAAATTACCTCACATTTTAATACCCAAACCCCACTTTACATCCCTCACTCTTACTTTACCAATATCACACCAAACCCTTCCCTTCTCTATATTTTCGAGCTCAAGCCTAGGGTTGAGGAGAAACCTTTCAAAAATCTTGATTTGTGGAGCATTTTGGGTGATTTGAGATCCCCAAGAGGTATGGGTACCTCATGTTTTAATTTGTAAGGTTTTATTTGAGTTTGGTTTGGTTTTGAAGGGTTTAAAATGGGTTTGTGTTGGGTGTTGTGATTTTGGTAGTGTTTTGGTTGGATGTTGTTTGTATGGTTTATGTTGAGGTTTATGGGTGGTTTTGAGTTGTTGAGTTTGATTAATGTTGGTGTATGTGGGTGTGTATGAGATGGGGTTGAAGATGGGTGAATAGTGCCCAAACCCCGCATGCCCGCAGCTCGGCGATCGATCGGCGTTTTTCTCGCGATCGATCGCGAGCAGCAGTGCTGAGGCAGAGGGCTTCAGCGATCGATCGCGAGATGCGCGCGATCGATCGGCGAGGCCGCGATCGATCGGCGCTACCTCCGCGATCGATCGCGGATTGTTGAAAATTGTTGGGCGAGGCAGTGTGTTCTCGCGATCGATCGGGGCTTGATGGCGATCGATCGCGAGACACCAAAAATGGTGTTTTTGGGTGTTTTTTGTGGGATTTTTGGTATTGGACTATTATTGGTTTCTAATATTGGTATTTGTGAATATGTAGAACCAAACCAGGTGGCAACACAACCAAGGAATTGAAGTCCTACCATATTCCACTTTTGGAAAGGTACGTAGTGGACGTACGGGCACCCAACGGTAACATGTATTTTATATACTCATTGTTTATGCATTGTGGATGCGAGTATATATGTGGTATTGCATTGTGGATGCATATACATGTTGATTTATGCCATATGAGGTATTGCATTGTGGATGCAT
The DNA here is from genome assembly GCA_907163345.1 of Haberlea rhodopensis. Classification (NCBI taxonomy): domain Eukaryota; kingdom Viridiplantae; phylum Streptophyta; class Magnoliopsida; order Lamiales; family Gesneriaceae; genus Haberlea; species Haberlea rhodopensis. The sequence continues at coordinate 53,363 of CAJQUN010001268.1, forward strand.
ATACATGGTAATTTATGCATATTGATGATAGATGCATATTATGATTATTGGATGCACATCCCATGAGTCGTGGTCATCCTTTGATGATTTTAATGCTTGCCGCTTTTTGTATTGGTTCCGCTAAATGTGAAGCGAGGGGTGGGAGCGCCGCATGTCACATTTGAGCGTGGTTGTCATATGGGGCGAGGAAAGGGTATTTGCCGCTCTCTGTGAAGCGAGGGGTGGGAGCGCCGCATGTCCATTGTAGCGAGGTTATCCTATGCCGCCCATATGAATTTAAGCGAGGGGCATTAAAATACACTGTGATGGACAGACTAGGGAATGGTGACCAATATGTGGTACAATTGAGATGGTATATGATGTCATGACATGTTTTGGCCATTAAAAATAATCTGTTGATTATACTCATGAGTTATGGTACAGGGACAACCAAACGGGAAGCGTTTGAAATGCATGGGAAAACAGGAAGTGTTTTATATTGATTATGCATTTACGCTTTATCTTCATATTGTGTTGAATATGAATGATTATTATTGCTCATGTTTGGGGGTTGTCCTTGTAGGTACCTTTTTGGCATGATAGATGGGCTTGAACGGGTTGAGGTGGTGAGCTTATGAAGCATTCTTTTGAGGCAGAAAGGACAGGATTATTTTTGATAGTATCTACTCTAGGAGTAGTATAAAACTATATTTGAACATTCATTGATTGGAATGTAATTAATCCTTTTGGTAGTCCTTATTTTGGCATGTAAAGGCTTAAGCTCATAGACTCAACATGTTTATTCTACTCTGATCATATTATTAGCCCTAATTATGCCTTGATTCCGCACTTAAGGATTAGGGTCCTTACATTAGTGGTATCAGAGCAGTGGTTAGAGAACCCGGGAACGAGTGAAGGGTAGCCTTAGCATGTTTGGCTAGGTGCTTACATTTGAAGCATGTTTATGCATGTGGTGCATATTGGTGTATATTTGGTTATACTAACATGCTTATATCACTCCTGTTATCTAACGACATGATATATATATTTCTTTGGATTGTTGTTAACAATTGTGTTACAGCATGGCTGCTAATGAGGAAGTTGGCGACGTTGGTAGTGTGAATGCGAGTATTGGACAGGCTAATCCTCTACCTCCACCGGCTGTAGGAATGGAACCAGTGGTCCAGTTATTGCTACCGGGTGAGATTAGCTTGACGCAGTTTCTGTCTTATCATCCGCCCCGGTTTGAGGGGACAGAGTCCGGAGAAGAGGCTGAAGAGTGGTTAGAAAGACTTGAGCAGATCTTTGTATCGGCTCCTTGTGCTGTGACAGCTTGGCTGAGGCTAGCGGAGTTTCAATTAGCCAAGAAACCTCTGATGTGGTGGAGGAGCACAGTAATGGAAATGAGAGCACTGGGTGCTGTGATCGATTGGACGCTCTTCAGGACCAGGTTCTTGAACCGATACTTCTCCGCGGCAGCAAGACAGACAAAGGAGGATGAATTTACAAGTCTGAGGCAGGGGAACATGACAGTGGCAGACTATGCCACACAGTACTCATCACTACTGAGGTATGTCCCCCATATTGCCTCTGATGGACGTGCCAAGATGAGAAATTTCATGAAAGGACTGCGACCGGAGCTCTATGACCGGGTTATCATCAATAACCCAACTTCTTTTGATGATGTTCTCACAAGAGCGGAGCTTGCTGAGCTAGGAGTGGGAGCTTATGCCATGCCACCACCGGTACCGCAACAGAGGCAGACTAGTGACAGTTTGAGGCCTCGGGGTGAGCCATTTAAACCCCGTGGTGCCTCTTCATCTTCGCGGTATGGTGGAAAGAAATACTTTGGCCAGAAACAGGATGGCAAGAAGGGAAATTGGTCCGCCAGTCGAGGATCTTCACAGTGGGATAGGCCGGGAGAGCCGAGGTGCGACAATTGTGGAGGGCCACATTCTTCAAACAAGTGTCCTGCATGTTATGTCTGTGGCAAGATGGGCCACATTGCTCGGTATTGCCCCGCACGGGGAGGACAGTCAGAGTATCAGGGCGGCAGGCCAAGGTTTGAGGACATGACAGTGCAGCAGAGGCAGCAGTTTGGGCCTCGTCCGTCGGGAGGTCAGACAGTGGGACCACCCCAGGGACAGGTATATGCACTGACCAGAGAGCAGGCTCAGGCAGCCCCGGAGGAGGTGATTGCCGGTACGTGTCATTTATTTACGTACCCTGCTTTTGTTTTGATAGATACAGGTGCCTCCCATTCCTTTGTGTCTGTGGGATTTGTGGAAAGACACCATATGCGCACGTCTTCTTTGCCCACGCCTCTATTGGTCTCGACACCCACTGGGAGAAATGTTGTTGCTGATCAGTTTATGGCAGACTGCCTCATTTATTTTGAGGGCAACGAGTTGAGATCAGACTTGATTGTGCTGGGTATGTCAGACTTCGACTGCATCTTGGGTATTGATGTTCTGAACAAATATCAGGCAGTGGTAGATTGTCGGCAGAGAACAGTGAAGTTCAGACCTGAGTTGGGCAGTCAGTGGACTTTCTTTGGCAACGGGTCTCGTGCGAAGATTCCGTTGATTTCAGCGATCAAGATGTCTCAGCTATTGGAACGTGGGCACACGGGCTATCTTATTTATGCCGTGGACACGTCTGGAAAGAGTAAAGAACTGAGAGTTGAGGATGTACCAGTTGTGGCAGAATTTGCTGATGTATTTCCAGAAGAGATCCCAGGATTTCCACCGGCCAGGGAAGTTGAATTTGGGATCGAGTTGTTGCCAGGGACATCCGCTATCTCTCGTGCACCTTATAGGATGGCACCGGCAGAGTTGAGAGAGTTGAAAGAGCAGTTGCAGGATCTCCTTGACAAGGGTTATATACGCCCGAGCGTGTCGCCATGGGGCGCACCAGTTCTCTTTGTGAAGAAGAAGGACGGTTCGATGCGGTTGTGCATCGATTACCGGCAGCTGAACAAGGCTACAGTGAAGAACAAGTATCCTCTCCCAAGGATAGACGACTTGTTTGATCAGTTGCAAGGTACCAGGGTGTATAGCAAGATTGATTTGAGATCCGGGTATCATCAGATTCGGGTCAGAGAGGAAGATGTGCAGAAGACAGCGTTCCGGACTCGATACGGGCATTATGAGTTCTTAGTAATGCCGTTCGGTGTGACGAACGCCCCGGCCGTCTTTATGAGTCTGATGAACAGAGTGTTTCAGCCGTATCTTGATCAGTTCGTCATCGTGTTTATTGACGACATTCTTATCTACTCCCGGAGTGAGGAAGATCATGTGAAACACTTGAGGACAGTGCTTCAGATTCTTAGAGAGCATCAGTTGTATGCTAAGCTTAGTAAGTGCGAGTTTTGGCTGAGCAGTGTAGTGTTTCTGGGGCATGTCATTTCGAGCAGTGGGATATCAGTGGACCCCAAGAAGATTGAGGCTGTGATGGAGTGGGCTGCCCCCACTTCTGTGCCTGAGATTCGGAGTTTTCTTGGTTTGGCCGGGTATTATCGGCGCTTTGTCGAGGGCTTTTCGAAGATTGCCAAGCCGCTGACTCAGTTGACTCAGAAGGGAGTGCCTTTCTTTTGGTCAGAAGCTTGTGAGGAGAGCTTCAAGGAGTTGAAGCACCGGTTGACGACGGCGCCAGTATTGGTGATCCCTACGGAGAACTCCAGATTTGTTCTGTATACCGATGCATCACTGCAGGGCCTTGGATGTGTTCTGATGCAAGATAAGCATGTGGTAGCTTATGCATCGAGGCAGTTGAAGCCGCATGAGACCCGATATCCAGTTCATGACTTGGAATTGGCGGCTATCATCTTCGCCCTGAAGATCTGGAGGCACTACTTATATGGCACTTCATTTACCATATACACGGATCACAAGAGCCTCAAGTTTCTATTTACTCAGGCGGAACTGAATATGAGGCAGAGGAGATGGATGGACCTACTCAAGGACTATGATTGCGAGATTGAGTACCATCCGGGGAAGGCCAATTTGACAGCAGACGCTTTGAGCCGGAAAGTGAGGAGTTCTGCTGAGGACGTCATCCATTTGTCGGCTATGATGACCTCCTATTGTCATCTCGGCTATGATTTTGATATAGATGCATCACCAGTGTATGTCTCTACCTTATTAGCTGAGCCAGATATTTATGAGAACATCAGGAGAGCTCAGAGATCAGATGCTGAGGTTCAGAGATGGTTGTCTATAGTGCATCTTGGTCAGCCGACGAAGTTCAGAGTGGCAGACGACGGATCTTTGAGATTGGGTAACCGCTGGGTAGTTCCGAGTACGCCGGAGTTGCGTAAGGGAATCTTGGAGCGAGCTCACAGTAGCAGACTTAGCATCCACCCAGGCGGGAAGAAGATGTACAGAGATCTGCGTGGTCAGTTTTGGTGGAAGCGAATGAAGTCTGATGTCGTCACTTTTGTGAAGAGGTGTCTGATCTGCCAACAGGTTAAGGCAGAGAGGCAGAGACCTGGCGGCGAGTTGAGAAGCTTGGAGATACCGAAGTGGAAGTGGGAGCACATTTCCATGGACTTCGTGACTCATTTGCCGAGGAGTGCTTCAGGCTTCGATGCTATTTGGGTGATTGTGGACAGATTGACTAAGGTAGCCCACTTTATCCCCTATAGCATGACTTCACATTTTTGAGGATGGTTCAGTTGTATATTAGAGATGTGGTGAGATTGCATGGGATCCCCGTTTCTATTGTGTCAGATCGAGATCCGCGATTCACATCTCATTTTTGGGAAGGCCTTCAGTCAGCTTTGGGAACTGAGGTCAGATTGAGCACTGCTTATCATCCTCAGACGGATGACCAGACCGAGCGCACTATACAGACGCTCGAGGACATGTTAAGAGCTTGTGTATTGGAGTTCGATGCCTCTTGGCAGGATTCAGTGCCTTTGGTAGAGTTTTCGTATAACAATAGCTACCAGGCAAGTATTCAGATGGCTCCGTATGAAGCTCTTTATGGCAGACGATGTAGATCGCCCTTGTGTTGGGATGATTTGGACAGTAGATCAGTCGGAGGGCCTGAGTTGATCCGGGAAATGGAAGAGAAGATAAAGATTATAAGGCAGAAAATGAAAGCGGCCCAAGACAGACAGGCAGCTTATGCGAATAAACGGCGGAGACCGTTAGAGTTTCAGTTGGGAGATAAGGTCTTTTTGAAGATCTCGCCTTTCAGAGGCGTTGTGCGGTTTTGGATGCGCGGGAAACTGTCTCCGAGGTTTGTGGGACCGTAAGAGATTTTGCAGCGCATTGGCACATTGGCTTACCGACTGGCTTTGCCGCCTTCTTTATCTGGGATACATGATGTGTTTCATGTATCGATGCTGCGAAAGTATGAGCCGGATCCGTCTCACGTGTTACAGCCTTCCGAAGTTCAGTTAGAGTCAGATGTATCTTATGTGGAACGGCCTGTTAGAATTCTGGACAGAGCAGACCGTAGACTTCGGAACAAAGTGATACCGATGATCAAAGTTCAGTGGGATCGCAGGGGTGTCGAGGAGGCTACGTGGGAGACGGAGCAGCATATGGTGCGGCACTACCCGGAACTATTCTCTGGTATGAGTTTATGTTTAGTTTCTGTTTGGGTAAGTGCATGTGATTTCGAGGACGAAATCTTATAAGTAGGGGAGTATTGTGACATCCCCGAAATGGTTAATTGCTATTTGGCTTTAAATTATGTTTACATGATTAATTATGTGGTAATTGATTATGTGTTGGGATTTATTTACCTTATGTGGAAATGCATGGTCATGTGGATAGGATGACCCGGGGTTGCATTTTAGGGTGCATGTGGTGCATGTTGGGTAAATATTATTGGAAGCATGATTTATTTGCATTTGTTAGCAATTAATTGGAAATCATGTGTTAATTGATATTATGGTGCATTTTGAGTAAATGCTTTGAAAAATATCATGTTGGGGTGTTTTATACACCATGGAATTATTTTGGTATCATTTTAAATTACCTCACATTTTAATACCCAAACCCCACTTTACATCCCTCACTCTTACTTTACCAATATCACACCAAACCCTTCCCTTCTCTATATTTTCGAGCTCAAGCCTAGGGTTGAGGAGAAACCTTTCAAAAATCTTGATTTGTGGAGCATTTTGGGTGATTTGAGATCCCCAAGAGGTATGGGTACCTCATGTTTTAATTTTGTAAGGTTTTATTTGAGTTTGGTTTGGTTTTGAAGGGTTTAAAATGGGTTTGTGTTGGGTGTTGTGATTTTGGTAGTGTTTTGGTTGGATGTTGTTTGTATGGGTTTATGTTGAGGTTTATGGGTGGTTTTGAGTTGTTGAGTTTGATTAATGTTGGTGTATGTGGGTGTGTATGAGATGGGGTTGAAGATGGGTGAATAGTGCCCAAACCCCGCATGCCCGCAGCTCGGCGATCGATCGGCGTTTTTCTCGCGATCGATCGCGAGCAGCAGTGCTGAGGCAGAGGGCTTCAGCGATCGATCGCGAGATGCGCGCGATCGATCGGCGAGGCCGCGATCGATCGGCGCTACCTCCGCGATCGATCGCGGATTGTTGAAAATTGTTGGGCGAGGCAGTGTGTTCTCGCGATCGATCGGGGCTTGATGGCGATCGATCGCGAGACACCAAAAATGGTGTTTTTGGGTGTTTTTGTGGGATTTTTGGTATTGGACTATTATTGGTTTCTAATATTGGTATTTGTGAATATGTAGAACCAAACCAGGTGGCAACACAACCAAGGAATTGAAGTCCTACCATATTCCACTTTTGGAAAGGTACGTAGTGGACGTACGGGCACCCAACGGTAACATGTATTTTATATACTCATTGTTTATGCATTGTGGATGCGAGTATATATGTGGTATTGCATTGTGGATGCATATACATGTTGATTTATGCCATATGAGGTATTGCATTGTGGATGCATATACATGGTAATTTATGCATATTGATGATAGATGCATATTATGATTATTGGATGCACATCCCATGAGTCGTGGTCATCCTTTGATGATTTTAATGCTTGCCGCTTTTTGTATTGGTTCCGCTAAATGTGAAGCGAGGGGTGGGAGCGCCGCATGTCACATTTGAGCGTGGTTGTCATATGGGGCGAGGAAAGGGTATTTGCCGCTCTCTGTGAAGCGAGGGGTGGGAGCGCCGCATGTCCATTGTAGCGAGGTTATCCTATGCCGCCCATATGAATTTAAGCGAGGGGCATTAAAATACACTGTGATGGACAGACTAGGGAATGGTGACCAATATGTGGTACAATTGAGATGGTATATGATGTCATGACATGTTTTGGCCATTAAAAATAATCTGTTGATTATACTCATGAGTTATGGTACAGGGACAACCAAACGGGAAGCGTTTGAAATGCATGGGAAAACAGGAAGTGTTTTATATTGATTATGCATTTACGCTTTATCTTCATATTGTGTTGAATATGAATGATTATTATTGCTCATGTTTGGGGGTTGTCCTTGTAGGTACCTTTTTGGCATGATAGATGGGCTTGAACGGGTTGAGGTGGTGAGCTTATGAAGCATTCTTTTGAGGCAGAAAGGACAGGATTATTTTTGATAGTATCTACTCTAGGAGTAGTATAAAACTATATTTGAACATTCATTGATTGGAATGTAATTAATCCTTTTGGTAGTCCTTATTTTGGCATGTAAAGGCTTAAGCTCATAGACTCAACATGTTTATTCTACTCTGATCATATTATTAGCCCTAATTATGCCTTGATTCCGCACTTAAGGATTAGGGTCCTTACAAGAAATAGGCCATTATGCTAACAAATATCCTAGGAAGAAGAATGAGGATAAAGGCAAGAAGAAGGCGTTTATAGCCACATGGAGTGATAGCGACTCCGATGAAGAAGAAGCCAAAAATCTTTGTCTAATGGCTCTTGGAGATATAGATGGAGAGGATGATGATGAGGTACCATCTTATGATGAATTATTAGATGCTTATAATGAACTCATTGATTGTCTTGGTAAAACCAAGAAGAGCAACAAAGTGCTTAAACTAGACTTGGCTAAGAAGGAAGAAGAAAATATTATTTTGAAAAACCAAGTGTTTGATTTAAAGACTTCTCTTGCCAAGTTTAGTGATAGTAGTTTAAAGATGAATGAATTGCTTGGCTTACAACGTTGTAGCTTTGACAAAGCTGGGTTAGGCTACTCAAGCAAATCAAAAACCTTTTCTAGCTTGTTGGCCAAACCAAAGCACAATTCTCCTACTTGCACTTATTGTTGCAAAGATGGTCATATTAAGAATAAATGTAGGTTTGCTAGAATCCAATACCAACCTAATAAGAGGTGGAAATGGATTCCAAAAGTGCCTTTGAAAGTTAACCCTCAAGGACCCAAAAATCAAATGGGTACCAAAGTTCCTCCTATTGTAAATTTATCTTGTAGGAACAAAAATGGAATGGAGGATGAAGGGCCAAGCAACTCAAAGGAGGAGTTTGTATTATTCACCACTATAGAAGAGGCTCGAGGCGTTGGACCAATGACAAGAACGAACTCTTGTCATCGAGGGTAAAATTTACTTTTTACATGTTAAAAGAGCAATTCAAAATTTAATTGGCACAAATTAATTGTGACCAATAAATATGAAGCTCAATATTCATTGGTAGTAAAATGCATAACCCCTTAGCATATGCACATATAAATTATTTTGATGCATGATTCTTGCTTATCTCTTTTTGGTATATATATCTTGATATGCCTAAAATTCAAATTTGAATATGCAATGTGGAAATTTGCAATTATATGTTTTGTTAACTTATCTAATAATGCTTTGATATTTTTAATGTTTATTGGGCATAAGTGCATGAACTCATGGTAGAACATATGCACACTTTGCAAAATTTAGAATTCATTGTTGATTGCCTTAAACGCATGTTTTTTTTCATCTCATTGATTAAATCTTATGCTTATTACATGCTTGATGAGGAACATGTATAAATTGTTGAAATATGGCTATGTGGCAACATATAATTGAACTATGTTTATTTAAATTTTATGCTTTTTGATTATCGCAAAAAGGGGGAGAATTTTGTGATAAACTTGAACCTTAATTCATGCATAGTTTAAGGGGGAGAGCTTGAGTATGCATGGTTTGAGGGGGAGAGTTATTTGCTTGATTAACTTGTAGTGTATGCAATTGTTAAGGGGGAGTTATTTTTACTCACATTTCATGCATATTACTTATTCAAGTTTATCAAGTTTTGTGATCATCAAAAAGGGGGAGATTGTTGAGCCTTAAACGCATGGTTGCGTTTAATGCGTTAAATTATCCCCGGTTAATCTTTGAGTTTTGATGATCAACAAAACTTGCATTTGTTATACTAATATGTCTACTTAGTGTACAGGGTTATATTGATAAATTGGTTGGGAAGACCAATGGAAGAGAACCCAAGTTATACAATAACATATGCGAGTTCATAGGACAAGCGGTGATTTTTATCAAGGAATCTATTGAGCTTGGACGAGAAGGAATGGCATCTATGAACAACCAATTTAAGTGTTCAACATGTGTGGAATGATGTTGGAACAATTTCTTATGATGGGATGAAGACCCACAAACCAATGGTCCGTTGGTGGGCAAATTCGTATAGAAGCCAATTGGAGCGCAGTGCAATGTTTTGATTATATCTCTTGGCTAGATGCTCCGAACAAGGTGAATCCAAAGAGGTTGGAAAGCCAACTCAATATTCTAGATTTCATATTCGAACATCTCAGTCCAATTCGGATTGCATCATGGAGCAAAATGTCATGGAAGTCATAACAAGTGCAGATTGTAGCAAGGTTTGAGCGACTGTAGTATTTTGGGCATAACTTCTTCATACCTTAATGAAATGCAATGAAACTTTGTAAACACCTAGATAAGAGGAAGAGCTACAACTTTCATGTTTACCAGGTTTCCCATAAATGAGTTTAAGATGGTCGAATAGTGCAAAGTTTGAGAGTGCTGAAATCTGGCAGATCACCTCAGGCGATCCGGGCCATCACCTCAGGCGATCCGAGCCATGTGGCGCACCATCGACTGAAGCGATGGCACGGTGGGCACGCTGGCGATCTGATCGCCCCAGGCGATGGTCAACCTCGCCCCAGGCGATCCAGAATGCTTCCTAGGCCATTTTTTGAGGGCGATCGCCCCAGGCGATGCACGGAACGCCCGAGGCGATCCAGAACTTTACCTACGGCCTTGTTTATCATTGATGATCGCCCCAGGCGATGGGGAGATCGCCCGAGGCGATCTGGGCCAGATTTGACCGTTAAAGGGTGGCGATGGGTGATCGCCCGAGGCGATTTCCGAGGCGATCGAGGCGTGATTCAAGCCTTATGTGTAGCAATGGCTAGTAGGAGCTTTGAGGGCCTCCTACACTATAAATATGGATCTTTTGGAGCTTTTTGAAGGCAAGAAACAAGACTATAAACTACAAGAAAGCCTTGATCAATTCAAATTACTTTAGCATTGCAAACTTCATACATTTGTGTGTATTGTAGTTTGTAATTCATTTCTTGTTGTGTGAGTTTTGATTCTTCGTATTGGTACACCTTGAAGGTGTTTGATTGAGTTTCTTGTAAAGGTCCTCCAACACCAAAGCAAGTTGGAAAATTGTAAAGTCGCCAACAAGTAAAGTTGGTGCATGTGTTGTGGCTATCCTTGGAGCCCTTAAGGCCAAGAAGACTCGTGAAGAGTGTTGGTAGCTCGTGAAGAGCTTTGTGTACTCGTGAAGAGTATTGTGCTCGGGAAGAGCTTTGTAAACTCGGGAAGAGTTGGGTTGTGGCTAACTTGGAGCCCTCAAGGCCAAGATCATTTATTCTAGTGGAACCTCGGTTGGAGGTTATCTAACCGGGAAGAGGAGACGTAGGCGATTCATCGCCGAACTTCTATAATAAATCCTTTTGTTATTTATTGCTTTATTTTTCATTACGCATTTATTTATTTATTCTTTTTATTTATCGATTGACTAAAGGCTTCCGCAAGCGCAAAACTCTTTTATTTTTCAAACTCATTTTAAAAAGCTAAAGTAGCCAAGGAATCTCATTCACCCCCCCTCTTCGATTCCAACAGTAGTGCCTATCAAATTCTGGTACACAAGTCAGATAATGCAGAAATGCATGTAAATACTATCATTGAGGCTAGGGATGCTTCATTCTTTGAGGAAATCGTTCCCCACAAAACTCAGTTACTGAAACCAATGTTAAGAGATATGTGGGGGGATAGAGAATCTCAAGAGAATGTAGAATCACCTAAACGAAGCAAAATAGCGAGTGAATAGAAGTCTTTTGGCTTGGATTTCCTAAAATATCTGTTGGAAAATGATCCGGCTACTTTCAAGGAAGCAGTGTCCTCTCAAGAATCTGATCTTTGGAAAGAAGCGGTGAATAGCGAGATAGAATCTATCTTACATAATCATACTTGGGAACTAATGGATCTTCCTGCAGGTTGTAAACCACTAAGCCACAAGTGGATCTTCAAGAGGAAGATGAAGCCTGATGGTACGGTAGTTAAGTACAAGGCTAGACTTGGAGTCAAAGGCTATAGACAAAGTGAGGGTGTTGATTATTTTGACACATACGCTCCTGTATCCAGAAAAACGTCGATAATGTTTCATTATATAACCTAGAGATCCATCAAATGGATATAAAAATGGCTTTTCTAAATGGAGAGTTAGAAGAGGAGGATTACATGGACCAACCTGAAGGGTTTGTATTTCCAGGTAAAGAAACGAATGTGTGTAGACTTGTGAAATCCTTGTATGGATTAAAACAAGCACCTAAACAATTGCACGAAAAGTTTGATAGCGTCATGCTTTCAAATGGGTTTAAGACAAACCAATGCGATAAATGTGTCTAAGTGAAAGGAGACAATACAAACTATGTGATAGTATGTCTCTACGTAGATGACATGATAATTGTTGGTAATAACAATAACATCAAAGTACCAAGAAAATGTTGTCACAAAATTTTGAGATGAAAGACCTAGGTCTTGCAAATGTGATTCTTGGGATGAAAATCACCAAACATGCAGATGGTTCTCTTTCTCAGATTCATTATGTTGAGAAGATACTTGACAAGTTTGACAAGGGAAATAATACCATCACGAGAACACCTATGGAGGTGGTGTCAAATCTTTGCAAGAATCGTGGAGAATGTGTGCGACAACTTGAGTACTCTAGGGTCATAGGTAGTCTCATGTACCTCATGGACTGCACTAGACCTGATATATCTAACTTAATCAACAGATTGAGCAGATGTACGAGTAATACCAGTTATGAGCACTGGAAGGCAGTAGTTTGAGTTCTTAGATATCTAAGATACACTTCTAACTAAGGACTACATTATATGAGATATCCAGCAGTAATTGAAGGGTACTCAGATGCAAATTGGATATCGAACTCCAAGAATATAAAGTCCACAAGTGGATATATATTTATAACTGGAGATGCAACTGTTTCATGGAAATCATGCAAACAGACATGTAGAGCAAGATCAACTATGGAATTTTAATTCATTGCCTTAGATCTTGCAGCAGAAGAAGCTGATTGGTTTCGGAGTTTCTTGGAGCATATTCCAATGTGGTCAAAACATGTGCCACCCATTAGCATGTACTGTGATAGTCAGTCAGCTATGAGAAGAGCACAAAACAATGTGTATAATGAGAAATCTCGACACAACACCGAAGACATAAATCAATGAGAAATCTACTGAAAATCGGTGTTATTTCTCTAGATTATGTGAACTCTAAAGAAAACATTGCGGACCTATTTACGAAAGGTCTAACGAGAGACCGAGTAGATGTTTCATCGAGGGGAATGGGCTTGAAGCCCATGAAATTTATTTCCAACCATGATGGCAACCAACCTGAATTGTAAATTCCAAAATGCAGGTTCAATGGGAAAACCGAATTGTGGGGGGGGATCGAACAAAGCACTCGGGACAATGAGTTCCTTACCTATTCCTGTGATTAAAAAGAGTGATAGACATGTACTTTGGGAAGGCTGAGCTCATGCTCTTAATGATTCTTCTATCTCGAGATGATAAAGTGTGATATGATAGGATACTCTTTAGTAGATAAAGCTGCGTGAGTATTGTGGTCTTGGTATACATAAAACGTCGAACAGTTCAAGTCATCGCGTCCACTGGTTGACAAGTATATCCGATGATACTTCACTAAGGAGGGTTCAAGGTTAAACACCACCTATCATGATACAATAAATTCTCGAAGTACTCTCATATCTGCATTTTGGTGCATTGTGTAATTTCTTCGCCATTAGCATTCATGTGGGGAATGGTAGGTGAAAGCTCAAGCCCAATTTTGTGGGTCAACGGTAAGTGAAACGAAATTGCTAGAAATGCTACATTGCTTTTACGAAACATTTGAGGTTTATATTGAGAAATAAATCATTGGAGTATAGTAATGTAGAAAAGAATGGTGCCCTATACGCGCGTCCGTCCGTCCGCTCGGCTGGGCTCGTCGAGTCGCGTCGCGTCGCGCGTGTCACTGCCGCGAAGGCATCCATATATTTTTACTACTTGAATTTCTAGGAATAAGGGTCTTTCCATATTTCTGACTTATCACCTCCTGTTTTAGTGCCGAGTTAATCTAATTTAAGTGTTAGATTTAAATCGAGTTAATCTGATTTAAGTGTGAGACTTAAATCTGTGATTAAGGTTGAGACTCTTCAATTACCCCACTAAACATTGCATTAAAATTTTGACATTTGGGAGGTCTGCTGCTCAGCTCTATAAGTTGCACCAGCTTCAGTCTTTTAGCATCTGGAAAAACATTGTTCATTCATACATTTCATACGTTTGGGAGTACTGCACACTACTAGTGTTCGAGAGAGTCTGCTCGGATTTCTGCTTCAATCCGAACAGAGGCGCTTGGGTGTTATACCTTGGAACTCTCTTGTCCAGGAGGCCAGAAGCTTGTAGGCGGGCAAATTTGAGTTTACGGGCACACGGCTTGTTGTGGCCTCGTCCAGTTCCAGTTTCCTATTGCAAAGACTTTGAACAATATATATAAAATGTAGCTGTAAGTTTACTATTTCAGTATAATTTATTTTGCATCATCATTATAATCTGATTAAATTCATCTATTTAAATATACAGAACCAACAATCGTAAACTCAATTTTTTTCTCTTTTTTTTGTTTTGTTTTGTTATTGTTCTGTTTTGTTTTTTTTTTCTGTTTTGTGTTCTTCAAATTTTGGATTTTATTCAATCGCAATCTCAAAATTGTTATTGCTCAAGTTTTACTTAATTCAGAAACTGTTTATGCACTGCCTAAGGGTTTATCCCGTTGTTTTAAAATTGTTTTGATATAATTTGTTCTTTTTCATTTGTGTCTGTTTTAGCTAATGGCTGGCCAGATTCCAAATCGAATTGTTGAGAATTCTGAGATTCAAGTGGTGAAAGCTAGCGGCGCTGAGATCGTTATGCTAGTTCTGAGAAACCCAATACCGTTCTCTAAATTTGAGAAACTGAAAAGGTTCAAAGGTTCCAACTTTAAGCGTTAGCAGCAGAAGATGATGTTCTTCCTGACCACTTTTTTGAACTTGACCAGGTTTCTAAAAGAGCAGAAACCAGTGGGGACAAAGAGGATCCTAAATCTGCTGTAATAGTCGAATCATGGCTGAGTGTCGACTTCCTCTGTTGTAACTATATACTGAATTCTCTAGACGATGCACTTTTCAATGTGTATTCCTCCCAAAGAAAGTGTGAATGATCTTTAGGAATCGTTAGAAATGAAGTACAAAGTTGACGACGCATGTGCAAAGGAATTTGTAGCCGGACGATTCTATGACTACTGAATGATAGATGTTAAGAGCATTGTTGAGCAATACGAAGAGCCGCAGCCGGCAACCACGCAACTGAGTTAATGGTGGTTATTAACAATATTAATTGATATATTAAATGTGCTCAAATATCAGTCAAGTCATGGCACGACACTAACGAGGATTAACATGGGCTATAATAAATGTATCATCACAACTTAGTGCCCAATTACTTTAATCAGGATATGCATTTATTCCTCGTTCATCATATCATTGGCAACATTAAATGATTGGTCCAACAAAATATTCATTATTCTAAAAAGAAAAAAAAATCATAATGCCCATTTGTATCTACATCCCACATTATATGTAAGGGTGTATACCAAGCTATACAAATATAAGCTATGGTTTGTAAGAATTCATTTTTTTCTATGCCTTACTTTTTTATATAAAAAATTATTTTGACCAAATCATTTAGTCATACAACTTAATATAGTATTATATGTGACCAAAAAAAAAGAACACGAGCCTTAGATTCAAATCATACCAAATGCAACCGAACCATGTCAA
Organism: Haberlea rhodopensis; assembly: GCA_907163345.1. NCBI lineage: Eukaryota > Viridiplantae > Streptophyta > Magnoliopsida > Lamiales > Gesneriaceae > Haberlea > Haberlea rhodopensis. The sequence goes on from CAJQUN010001268.1 coordinate 68,716, forward strand.
AAATAGCTGAATAAATCTACTCCAAAAAAAAAAGATGAATTTATTATTATAAATAATATATATTGGGTAATATTTATAATAGATTATATTTTGAGAAATTCTGGGAAAAAATGGTTATATTGAAAATTTTGAAAGCAGGGAAAATATCTTGAGAAAAAAGAACAAAAATAAAAAAATAAGATTTATTTTATTTTATAGATGAAAAATCATTTCTACAAAAAAAAAAAAAAAACGAGGTATTGTATCAGCTATCTTCAAGAAATTCAAGATTGAACTAAGAATCGAATTAAAGGGAGTTTTAAGGTCCTACCGCAACACTTACAAGAAAGAACAACAAAAAAACACATACATATCTATAAAACTACAGGCACTGAACCACTGTTCTTATGCAGTTCAGTTTACAGCATTTGTTGCAAATTTTGCTTTTATTCACAAGCCGATAACGGATACCTATAATCCATGGTGAACATATCTTTGCCAACCTTACCGAATTGAAGAATGATTTATCGTGATCTGGTTGAGTTGGCTGAGACGTCGTTGGGGCATTGGAAGCTGGTTGTGTGGCGGAAATCAACTGAAAATTTTTAACCGAAGCAACCTTAACTCGTCGCCCTCGAAAATTTAGGCACCAGCATTGCAACTGCTCGTGCCATCGAGGGGCCTTGTTTTTTAGAACCAATGGTCTTGTATTGCTGTAATCTTCTTCATTTGACAACCCCATGATGTCGGAAAATCGTGAGCTGCTGAATTCAGATGGGTGGTCCAGAGATTTCGAGAAAGAAATGATACGGAATGAGTCTTCGAGGGATTTTGGAAGGAGTTCTGGTTGCCCGGGGACGACCCCACCTGGTTCATGGGATGAAATAGGTATTGAGTGCATAATGCAGTTCATCCTACGAGGACCACGAGTCACGAGCATGTTGAGCTTATATGTGATTTGGGTAATGTTGTAGTTTCCAGTAGGAACTTTTGCTGACACTTTCTTGGAATAGGATCAATGGCTTGTCCTCCGTGGTGGTGGACTGGTGGGATGTGTGAACAAATATGCGAAGGCTGAGTGTCGTTTATTAGAAACTTTGTAGCGAGGAAATTCGATATGCAATACACAGAACACAGTAAACTAATGTGTCACTACGCACAAACAAAAAAAGAAAGAAAGAAAAACACTCAATATAGGGACCATAAACGATGTTGATATACCAATAATCATTACATATCAAGGATCGTGTGTACAATGTCTATAGGTATTGATACGGCGATGAACTTTTGGTGCAACAATTCGTATCAAAACTTGAAGTTTAGGTATGATGAAGGTCTACCTTAGTTTTCCGATACAAGTGCTACTTGATCTGGAAATGTTGTCCGCATCCATTGAGATAACATATTCTGTACAAGTAGTTCTACGAGTTGTTTTCCAGAAGGAACATCCCATTTTCAAAAAAAGCGAAGCTAAGAAAATGGGCGAAAGAAATTCATGAAGGCAGCCACACAAACAACCCAAAACGGAAGTCGATATCCTGGCGTAAAGAGGAAACAAGCAGATTAAGCATTTTCAACTAGATATCGATTTTTTTGGTTAAAAATCCTAATGAAATTGTAAGGTCAGAACACATAAAATTTAGTAGGATGGTTTTTAAGTATAAAAATCAAGCTATCCAAAGACGTCGAGGTTTTGTGGCAAACAATTTCAACCTCACCTTCGGATTGCAAAAACCTCATTTAAATTTTTATATTTTTTTATTAAGTTAGTTTTGGGTAGACGAACTTACACAATCCTCACCCACCCAGTGAATTATGACTATATCCGCTATTCTGATATTCAAATTTACGCCATGCAAATTCCAGGAATACATTTCTTAATCTCCGACTTATACATATGGAGGTATGTTCAACAAAAAATAATGATTGTGTTGTCTTCCATGAACCTGAATTTTTGGGACAAGCGATTTCAAGATAGGTTCGTGGGAAAGACATCTGCATTCAGTGATAGACCCCAGAAATTAGATTAGAGGAAGAAAAGTAAAACTCTATCTTTTATCAAAATTATACATGATAACTGAAAAGTGAAGACCGAAGCACCAGCGGATCCGTATGTTCTATATGCTTTGTGTTTCTAGATAATGAAAAAAAGACGTTTTTACGACTCTGGCAAGTTGATAAAGACAAAGGGAATTAGAAATGAAAATCTCGGGCTGCTACTGATTCCATAAGGTGGATATATCGTGGTGAGTTCTTGCTAGCATCAGCATAATACCCTAATGCTTAGATCAAGAGTTCTTGTTAGCATGCAATATTACCCTCATGCTATTAGCCGTATAGCTTCGTGTAACAGAGTTACTGGTTGCTTCGAGGCCGAAACTTGTTTTTGAAACAAATCAATAACTCTGTTACAGTGTTATTTAGTACGCGTACGTTGTTGTATTTATAGTGAAAATAAAATCTTTTTGTGCCATATTTAACAAGGGCTGTTAGCCCTAAACTGTGGTTGTGCTCGTGGGAAGTGTCAAATGAAAAATAAAGAGGATTGGAATTCTAATGCATGAATTGATGGTTTTCTTGAAATAAAATCTATTGTTCTACATTCCATTTTCTCTCAGTCACATTCTCCTTCCTGTATAAACTTTTATATATAAAGTGATGTAGGATTAAAAAAAGTGGAGTGTAAATAACATTACTCTTTCTAAAAAGGGAAAAACAGATATCTTATTTGTTTAAGCTGGCCAGATATTGGTCATTTAATTCTCAATGTAATAATCAAGAACGTTTGCAATCCGGTGTAAGATGGACTAAAAGCGCATATATTCCAAGTTATTGTATTAAAACTTATTGCCTTAGAATTTCCTGGACATTGTGCATGTGCTTCTATTCTGAATGGAATCTCGAGAAACAGATGTGAAAACGATAACAGAATGTTGGGAAATACCACATGGTCAGAAATATGTATGTTAAGCACATTTACGTACTACACAAAGATGGACAAACTAATGAATAAATCTTGATAGCCTACCATCATGAAAGATTGTCTCAAAAACACAACCTTGCGCCAAAGGCCATTGACGCAGCTAGCAATGCTCGCATGAGCGAGCCAGGAAGTCTCGAGTTCACCCCCTCCCCATAGTGTACAATGTATTGGAAAAAACACAATCTTTGCCAAATGACACCGTAATTGAAAAGACATCTATTCACCCGAAATTTGGCCACCTAATCGTCTAAATTTTGAACAAATTCAAACGGTTGTGTCCAAACATTTTGATAGCAGGACGAACTAAAGGAAGAAATTTTCGAAAATTCAAACTATTTTTTGATTGTGGTGATGTACACGCCTCTACATAATCATATATTAATATTTGCAATACAACTTCACATTAATTGCCTCCACTAACACTTATATTAACTTTTTTGTAACATTTAATCACCGTTTAAGGTTGTATTAAAAAAAGTGAGAAATTGAGGTATTTGCACGCACTATAAACTGTTTGGGCATGATAGGGAAAATGGATCACTTTTTCTTGTGGGCATGCATATAATTAGAAAATTCTTGGGTTAATGGTAAATTTTCTTCCTTTCAAGACTTTTGATTGTTGGGATCTACTTGTTAATTTCAAATTTTTTTTTTGATTGAAAGATTGAGGTAAAACTTTAGCCAATTATAGCCAATGTTCGTGCATATTAACAACCAGCTTGAAACATCAATGAAGAGAAAGGTTAGCAATATCGGTCACGGAATGGCCTTTCCATAGCGGTAAAGTTCAAGGCTAAAACTAATGCATAACTATAACGATGATTTAGTGGCTGTCACGGAATGGAACGACAATTTCACGTCCTAAACTGCTTTCACGGCTGTTGTGGAATTATTTTTTAATTTTTTTGTTTCATTAAAAATTTGTCAAAAATATCTAATTTTTATATTTAAACTTTGAAAGAATCTGTATCGTTCCGCGAAATGTCAATAAAACTACAACAACAGCCTCTATAACGATCCTGGTTGCTAAATATCCAAAGTAATTAAAAAGTTCTGAAATGAACAGCAAACATGAATAGAAAAGATGAAAATTAATTTAATTTGCCAAAAAGAAAATTAAAAGAAACAGAGACACATAAAATTCAAGAATGGTGAACTGGATGGTTTAATTATGAACACGTTTCGAGGGGAGAATTACACTGAGTCTTGTAATTTTCCTCTTAATCAGGAAACTGTGGTGATGTATGATGTATTAACTCCACTTTATTAATTATGTTTCATGTAAACAGATGTATTTATTGGAGTTAAACCCAGGCCATGACGTACATATAAATTCTTGAAAAATTCAAATGTATGCACTTAACTGATAATTCCAAACGTTTTCTGTTTACTAAAATGTATACAACCAGACAGCGACTTAATGTTCTGTCATCCTCTCCCCGTTGTATGAAATCAAGTTCGAGTCCCCTTTATATAGATTGGTTTCTAATAAAAAATGTATTTCTAACATAAGGTGTATATTTTGATTTTATATTCTAAATTAAACATAGTATCATATCATGTCAGAAATATAGATTATTTTGTTCTTAATATTATATTAAGTATTTTATTTATTTTAAACACTATATAGTCTATATGGAGATATATATGATGCAAAATGATATTACTTAAGTTAATGCTTTTTTTAGTGGAGATGAGTTAAGTCAATTTTTTACACTAAGAGTGCCGCGAACTCGAGTCTGCCAAGAGTGAGATGAACTCTTATCCATCCCGGCAAGGGCGGGCAGCGCATAAGTTAATGTTTTTGGTGATAGGTGATACAAAAACTGTTCAAGGAGATATTAAGAAATAGCTAGATAGAAATTATTAGGGATTACGTCCAAATTGAATTTGTCTGAAGTTATAAAGAAAATACACGAAATAAATGAAACTTTAATTTAATTGCATATTTTAAGCGTAAGCAGTGACGTCAACAAAAATTCTGTTTTGAGATGGTGTGATAGTCTTTAGATTACGCTAATTTTGAAATTATTAAGATTTTGACCTTTATTAATTTTTAAAGAAGATTTTCAGATTTTTTCCCTTTGTTGAATGTGAAAAGAAAATGTCCTCAAATTTGTAAATTGTAAATACTAAATAATACGAAGCCGATTAAAAAGAAAACATTAATTTTTTTTGAGCAGCTATTACAATTAATGAGGGTATGGGACAGAGACTCGAGCACGAGAACTCCATAACATAATTACGATCGGTGCGTTACAAGTCATCGGCAAAAGAAAAAACATAATTAAGTTCATATATATATTTATATTTTGATTTCCATTTCCAACACAACTCCAATACTTATATCTATTAATATTATTAATGAATAAATAATAGTGATGAATGATTAATTTACTTGTTAACTTCCATTAAAATAAAGGGTATTGCACAGGCTGGGGAAGCTAGGCAAAGCGAAGACGTCTGTGAAGAATGCAAGAAATCCATTCTCCACGTGTCTATTACCACCGTTACACCCTAAACCTTAATTAGTATTTCCTAGTTTTCTTTCAGTCTTTGACGTCGGAAAGTAGCGATACCCTCTTTTTCTTACTTACATCATAATAACATCCCACCCCAAACTGATCCAGATACGACTGAAATATTCGGTTCATCAGACTCATAAAGATAGTCGGGACGTTCTTCACTCCGAACGATATGACCAAGATATCGTAGTGTCCATACCGAGTCCGAATGCTAAATGTAAATTCATCGGTCAACAACAATTTTTTGGCATTAAATATAGTCTCATAAAAATTATTTTAATAAAAAATAATCCCAATTTTTTTTAAATAAATACTAGTCTTAAACTTTTGATTTTGCTCAAAAGTATTCTCAAAATTGAGACTTCTTTTGTTAAAAATTTATTTTTGTATGACTATATTCATTAAAAATATTTATTTGACATCATTTTTTATTAAAAATAATTTTTATGGTACTATAATTGATTAGTCATAACAGTACAATTCTAAAATTTACCTAAAATATAATTTCGATTTTTTTTTTTTGATAAATAGCTTTTAAAATAGGTTTCACCCCATCCTACCACGCCATGTCACCATGCACTTTGACACAAAGCCCTCTAAATTCACTTTACAATATTGTATATATCTCACGTCTCTTCCTCACTCGTATACCAGCTTTCTCGTCTCCAGGCCTTCTCATTTTACACCCCCCTCTCTCTATATAATTATGTATAAATATAGACTATAATTTTGTCCAATTGTAGATGAGAATTCGGGAAAGTCTATCAAGAAGTGTAGACAAAATTTTCTTGGTCTTTATATATATATCTAGAATATATATACAAAACAGACAGTGCTGATTCCAGGATTAGTCTCGTATTGCTGGTTTGATTTGAAAAAAAAATGGGGAAATTTTGTGATACGATACATGGGTTGAAACCCACGATTCTGATGGTGACAGTTCAGATTGCATTAACAGGGGTTAACATATTCTACAAATTGGCTGCAAATGATGGAATGAGCATGCGGGTTCTGGTCGCCTATCGCCTCATCTTTGCTGCTGCCACTGTTATTCCCATTGCCCTTGTTATCGAAAGGTATTACAATTAGATCCAGATGGCGAGTCATTGGGATTTGAATTTTAAAAAAAAACAATTTACTCGGAGAATTTTTTTTTTTTTTTTGCTTATGGTGTAATTAAACTGAAGGTGACATTGGTCTTTTTTGGGTTCTTAAAAGTGTAAAGAACTTTCTTACTTCTTCTTTTGTCATGTGAAGAAACCTTTAGGGATTCAAATGAATTTTCTCACAAGAAGAAAAAAGGTGGTGTCGCTTGGAAGCACGGGTTCTTTACCACAAGAACAGCCTGAAATTGACATAATATATATTTCTATTCAACGGGAAAAGTTTTTTTCTTTTTTTATGAGTATAAGGATATAAGGATCGATCACACATGTCTGGTTTAATGTTGTAAATATGGTTGGAAAACTAAACTTTTTAGAAAAATATATATATAAAGATGTGGGAATCATGATTCTTTTAGAATTTTTTGAAAAACTATGTTTAAAATCTTGATTTTTTAATTTTTTCTGGCAATTGATAGGTTTACCTTGGCCTTGATTTTGCACTGTTATTAAAGAACTCAAGGCGATTATAATATTAGAAGGATGTATGGAATTTGGATTTGAGTTCTAGAGATTCTAAAGTATAATTTTATAAATCTTTGCAGGAAAACGAGACCAAAATTGACGTGGAAAATTGTCATTCAAACATTTCTTTCAGCGTTGTTTGGGTGAGTACATTTCAAAAATGAAATTAAACATAAAAATTTAGATTTAAAGTACGTAATTTAATTTGAAGTATAAAATATTTGCAGGGGTTCAATGGCACAAAACTTATATGCAGAGAGCTTAGCATTAACCACAGCTACGTTTGCCGCGGCTATATCTAACCTCGTACCAGCTGTCACCTTTGTTTTAGCACTACTTTTCCGGTAACCATATTTCAAATTAATTTGTTTTTGTGTATCTATATCAGCAAAATTATTTTTTATATATCGAAAATTTAGTTAATGGTTTTTTTTTAAAAAAAATTATTAAAAAAAATTGGTTTACAAACAATTTTTATAGAATTTATTTACACTGATCCCCAACTATCACTTAATTAATTTACGTCGGTATTGGTTTATTTTTTCCTTTTTGGAATCAAGATAAATCATACATTACGAATAAACTAAATGACTAAATTACAAAAAAATGGTCTCATAGAATCTGGACGATGGCAGGACTTTATTAAATTTGTTGGATCCATCATATCTCAGGACTTTAAATTTATATGAAGAGGCCGATTTTTGTGATTATATGTTGGTTTTTATTAATCATATGTATTTTATTAAAAAAAAATATTATTATATTTATTGCATGTATGAATATGGTTTGATTATTTAGGATGGAGAGATTGGGGTTGAAGACGATGGCAGGCAAAACAAAGGTGATGGGAACAATTCTGAGTATAGGAGGGGCAATGCTTTTGACCTTTTACAAGGGTTGCGAAGTCAAAATCTGGTCAACTCACGTTGACCTTCTTCGTGCAAATGAACATGCAGATGGACACGTGGCAGAAGCCCACCAAAAGTCCATTAAGAACATAATAGGTCTTGTGCTCGCACTCGCTTGCTGCGTCACTTATTCCTTTTCACTGATTATTCAGGTAAAATTTTGAAACAATGAAGAAAAAGAATTTGGTTGACTCGAAATAATATTATTAATTGGTTTCGTAAATTGAGACAGGCAAAGTTGAGTGAGAAGTACCCTTGCCATTATTCAAGCACAGCTCTTATTTCTTTAATGGGGTCTTTTCAAGCAGTGGTTTATGCCATTTGCACGGAAAGGGATTGGAACCAGTGGAAGCTTGGATGGAACCTCAGACTCCTTAGCGTGGTTTATATGGTATGTTGCTTATATCGATTATGAAAAATAGATAAATTAATCAATGTAAGTTGGTGTATTTTGGGTTAGATATCTAACTAGTCAAAATTAGATCTCAATACATTAACTTTGCTCTTTAATTTTATGGATTTTTGTCTTATGTTGTCGGAATACTGACCTACCATTTATAGATGTGACACCGTATATTGCTGATATGTCAAGTACTGATTCAGCGAGATAGTATTAAAAAAAAGGCAATGTTATTGCACTAAAACTGACATTAAATGACGAAAATTCATAACATGACAAATTAGACGACTAAATTGATTGTTTTTCATATATTTTCAAATATGATTTTAGTCCATGCTTGTCATACACCATACATATAAGAAAAGAATATTTGTTAAAATATTTATCACCAAAAAAAATTAAAATAATATATATATACTGGTTCAAGTAAACTATAAATTGGAATATTTTCACCATAAATCAATTTTTATTTTATTTTATGTAAATCTTTAGTATAGATAATAACTAATAATGTATTTGTATGCAAGTAATTGCAATGTTTAGTTTAGTTTTTTTTTTAATTTAAATTTCTAACCTTCATAGATAATAATTTGGTGCAGGGAATTGTTGGATCTGGATTAATGTGGGTTTTGGTCATGTCGTGCTTACGAATGAGGGGACCATTGTTCGTGTCCGTTTTCAATCCTCTGTTGCTTATACTCGTAGCACTTGCTTCCTCTTTATTTCTTGACGAGAAGTTATACTTAGGAAGGTAAAATTTTCTTTGTTTTTTGTTTATACATTAGAAGTTGCGATAAGGGTTATTCATATTGCTTTTGAATATGTTTAGAGATTACTTATTAGCCACTCCGCATAAGAAACAAGCTATATAGTCAGGACGGAGCCAAGATGCAAATTTACTTGTGGCTTGTCGAGCTAGACGTAGTATTAACGGACTATATCGATTTAGATGGTTGGTCTAAAACATAAAATTTCTTAATTTAACATTAATTTTTTTTTTAATAGCCCCACCCCATTAGTGATAATATTGCATTCTTAAAAGATCATATTTTGAGCTTTTTATAGAAGAACCACTGTGCGTCTTACAAAATATTTTGGTAGATTCTCTTGTATGATTATTTGATTATTCATATGATTTATTGAAGTCCACTTATTCGAAGAAATGAAAAACTTGTATTTTTTTTAAAAAGACTTAATTTCTCGAGAAAGTTGTATTTATCATTACGCGTGATTACTGTTTTTTCTAGAATTTGTTTAGCTTAAAGTTTCTTGCCATGGTTATCTGGCATTGATTATTTTCTCTTAGGAAATATTTCATTAGATTTAATAGTTATTCCTTGTTCTCTTTCAATTTTTTTATAATATTTCAATCCTAACAAAAATTTCCATTATATTTCGAGTAACAGTGTGATTGGAGCCGCAATAATAATATGGGGATTGTACTGTGTGTTGTGGGGAAAAAGCAAAGAAATCAAGAAAATAAGTCGACTTACACCATCGACAGAAGATGATCAGAGCTTAAAGGGTGAAAATGGCAGCAGCAGCAGCAGCAGCATAATAGCTCTGGCACCAAATTTTGTAATGGAAACTGAAATTACACAAGTTCTCAATGAAGAGGAACAAGAACCAGATTTAGAGGCTAAGGTTTCGGAACATGAAACAAGGCTATGAATGTCAACTCAACTAATGTTCAAAACAAAATGGTTAGGTTTGTCATCCACTCCTCTCCCACATGCTCTTCACAATTTAAGGGCATTTCGATACTTCTAACTTTAAATATTGTTTTTCCAATTGGTTCTTTACATATAAGATGAAAAGTTGAATGTGATACTTGATTAGAATTGGTCCAATATATAAAACACATAGTGCCGATTCTTGGCTTAGTCTTGTATTGCTGCGAAGTGGCAGCAGCAAAGATGAGGAGGCGATAGGCGACCAGAACTCGCATGCTCATTCCATCATTTGCAGCCAATTTGTAGAATACATTAACCCCTGTTAATGCAATCTGAACTCTCACCATCAGAATCGTGGGTTTTCAACCCATGTATAGTATCACAAAATTTCCCCATTTCAAATCAAACCTGCAGCAATACAAGTCTAAATTGTAAAATGAGAAGGTCTGGAGAGGAGGCAAGCTGGCTTGTGAGTGGGGAAGAGGCGCGATATATATATATATACAAAACTGTAAAGTGAATATAGAGGGTTTTAAGCATAATGAAGATTGAAAAAGTGTTGAAATGCCAAGAGAAGATAACTTTTTGTTCAGACGGATCGCCCCAGGCGATGAGTGCCATCGCCCCAGGCGATGGGTGCCAGGCGAGGCATCGCCGCGCCCATTGACAGAGGCGATGGCTAGGCGAGCATGCTAGGAAGATCGCCCCAGGCGATGATGATCATCGCCCTAGGCGATGGCAATCATTCGAGACTTCGCCCCGCACATCGACAGAGGCGATGCCGAGGCTGGCGCGCAAGGAGTTCGCCTGAGGCGATGGACTGATCGCTTGAGGCGAGGCGATGAACGCCTGAGGCGATGTGGTGTTCGCCTAAAGCGATGCAAGATTTTAGGCTGCTGAGGCTACGGCATTGGATTTTGGTTTGGATCGCCTGAGGCGATCGGGACATCGCCTAAGGCGATGCGTGATTTATGCTGGCTGAGGCGATCGACGAGTGATTTCAGCCTTTTGTGTAGCAACGGCTAGTAGGAGCCTAGGGGGCCTCCTACACTATAAATATTGATGCTTTGGAGCATTTTCAAGACAAGAAACAAGCCCACAAACTTCTACAAAGCTTTGCTCATTCATTTTTTAAATAGCTTTGCAATCTCCATACATTGTTGTTGTATTGGAGTTTGTAACTCATTCTTTTTGTTAAAGTCTTGTTGTCTTCGTGTTGGTACACCGTGAAGGTGTTATTTGATTATTGTAAAGGTCCTCCAACACCGATGCAAGTTGGAAAATTGTATAAGTCGCCGACAAGTGAAGTTGGTGCAAGGTTGTGGCTATCCTTGGAGCCCTTAAGGCCATGAAGAAGTTGTTCTAGTGGATCCTCGGTTGGACGTTTTCTAGCCGGGAAGAGGAGACGTAGGCGATTCATCGCCGAACTTCTATAACAAATTCTCGTCTTCTTTATTGCTTTCATTATATTACGCATTTACTTTATTTCATTATATTGTTTATTGTTCGATTGACAACTAGTATTCCGCAGCGCAAACTCAATTTTTGCAAATTCATTTTAAAACGTTAAAGTAGCCGAGAAATCTCATTCACCCCCCCCCCCCCCCCCCCCCCCCCCCCCTAGGTTCCAACAGTTTGGTTTTATTCTACTTCTTTTTTCATCAATGACTCTTCCACCTGCACTAAAACAAGACTCCGATGGAACTATGGATATCGGAGGAGTTAGTAGATCACGTGCCATTATGAAAAGTATTGGCCAAAGTCTAGCATTGTCTTTCCACCATGCCACAAATATCAAAAGTTTCTAATTCTTGTTCACTGAAATTTATGACTTGGTTTAGATATAACTGAAGCTCAGTAAATGAAGATGTATTAGAACCAGAACTAGAAGAAGCGGGAGTAGTGTATTGTCTTCTTCTTAACATTGTCCACACAGAACCCTTACTACTACTAGCAATACTACTACCACTTTCTCTTATTGGAATTGATCTAGCATTATGTAACGAATCATATAAAGAAAACAAAGCAAACAAACGTTTATTAATGCGCTCTTTCTCTTGATTAATATTAACATTTTCATAAGCCATGTTCGTGTAATAAGATTCTCCTATAATTTCTACACTATATAATTTTAATCTAGGATCCAGAATTGATACCAAGCAATTCAACATATGAATAGTTTTCCAATATTTTTTTAAATTTATATTCCATTGGTTCAACAATACATGTAAAAAACGGATCAGATCTATGTAATGCAAAACATTCACTAATTTCATAAATTTTATTCAAAAATAACAGTCCGAAAAAAAATTGGTAGCATCATAAAAAAGTTCTAAAAAATTACAAATATTAGAAGCAATTTTCCAATCAATTTCTTCAATATGAAAATGTTCGGCCATCCTTTCATTAAAAAATAAAGTGATCACATTTCTATACGGTAAACATGCTTGCAGCAATAAATATGTGGAGTTCCATCTATTAGGAACATCATGAGGAAAATCTTTATAATTCATACCATGAGAAATGCATAAACTTTTGAAGTCTTGTTTTTTAGCAACTGAACCATTAAGAAATTTAAGAGTAGTCTTTATTTTTTCTAAATGAAGCTCAAGTGATTTCAATCCATCTTGCACACACAAATTTAAAATATGACATGCACAACGAATATGAAAAAGATCACCATTTAAAATTTGTTTCAAATAAGTTTTTAATATAGTAATTGCAGCGGTATTATTAGTTGCATTATCAAATGAAATAGAGAAGATTTTATTACTATTATTATATTCATTAATAACTTGCATAATGGCATTAGAAGTAAGTCCACCCGTATGAGGTCAATCAGTTTTTGTGAAACCTAAATTTTTTTTATGTAACACCCAGTTATTGTCAATCCAATATCCTGTAACACAGAGATATGATGCATTGCCAAGATAAGTTGTCCAAATATCACTTGTTAGTGCTAATTTTGATGAAAAATTACCTAAATACGTAATTAAATTTGCTTTATATTCATTAAAAATTGTGAATGCATCCGATTTAATAGTATTCCTTGAAAATCATTTATGTTGAGGCTGCAAACCTAAATGAATATAATTAGTGAATTTCGCATCCGCCCCCATTGAAAAAGGTTTCTCCGCCCATACTATGTATTTAGCTAATTATCTCCTATTTCTTTCAACATTATAAGTGAAAATACATAAACTTGAACTACTAGTATCAGTACCGAATTGTGAAAGAATAGTTTGGTTACCATCAGTTGGTTCTCTTTCATGTTTAGCCATGTGTATTAGTAAATGACCTGTACCACTAGAAGAAGCATATGCATAATCTTTTTTACATTTTTTACAAACTGCCCTTGATCTCTTTCCCTCAACATTTTCTACATCGAATAGTTGTCATACGTTACTAGTTCTTTTTTTTTTTTATAAAGTTCTTCTACTTGATGATTGAATGTTTGGTGTGATTTCTTCATTTTCGTGAAATTGATCGATTTCATCATCATAATTCACATTATAAGATGAATCGGCCATTATGTATATAGACTAAATTATCTAATGCAACAAATATAAAAGTTACCAAATATGTGCTAGGATGAGTATTGGTTTTGTTGCTTGTGAACTTCTTTCTTATTGTGAACAAATTGATAGTATAGCGTTTCAAGTATATAGAGCTTAGAGATTGAGATGATAAAATGTTTCCTCAACACACACCTATATATAACAACAAAAAAGGTTTTTTTTTTTTTTTAAAAAAAGTCGTCGAACGACATTTTTTTTTATCGTTGGCCATTGTCGATCGATCGCCAGTTATGCGCCAAGCCCGTGTATAGCCTACTGCCTCTAGGCGATCGATCGCTGATTAATTTTAAAAAAATTAAACAGTGTCGTGCCGTACCAGCCTACGGGCTGACATCCCTTGGCCCGGCACGACACTGTAGCAAAACGGGTCGTGTAGTGCCGCTCCGCGTTGTGTCGTGCTCGTCCCGTGCCTCGTGTCGTCCGCTCCGTTTGACATCTCTAATTTAGTTCTTCGGAGTTGTTCTATTTTGAATTTCATCCTGTAACTTGTCAATATTGGGTTTTAGTACAATAACTTTACTTTTTTGTTTTTGTTTCTAGTCTTATTTTGTCGATGCGCTGACGTGATACCGAACACGTCACCGATAGCCGGTTTCATGTCAGTACTCAAACGATACAGGATTAAAAGCCATAAAAGAGTAAAATTACTGTACGAAGACTTAATTTGACTACTTAGATGACCAGAACCCAAAATACACTAACTAACTGTACCAATTTGGCTATTTTCACTATCGATATAATAAACATACCATATAAGCCACGCTGAGGAGTCTGAGGTTCCATCCAAGTTTCCATTGGCTCCAATCTCTTTCCGTGCAAAGGGCATAAACCACGGCATGAATCGACCCCATTAATAAAATAAGAGTTGTGCTTGAATAATGGCAAGGATACTTCTCACTCAACTTAGCCGTCTCAATTTACGAAACCAATTAATAATTATACATATCTTCAATCATTAATTGGTTTCGTAAATTGAGACAAACTAAGTTGAGTGAGAAGTATCCTTTCCATTATTCAAGCACAACTCTTATTTCACTAATGGG